>CAMQGK010000567.1:1235000-1517500 GCA_947000775.1 Pterois miles | reverse complement strand
ATGCGTTCGTACTTCTGCCTCTTGGTGGCAGCTTTGAGGCCTTGCCAGGGCAGAGAACCCAGGTTGAAGTACATGAGGACGTAGCCCAGCGACTCCAAGTCGTCCCGCCTGGACTGTTCTGTAGACACAGAGGACAAAGTCAGATCTCCAGCCCGGAGGGGTCTATCCATTCATTTGGTGTTTTGCAGACGCTCAACTTACCGATGCCCAGATGTGTGTTTATGGAGGCGTAGCGGGCGGTGCCAGTCAGGTTCTTGTTCTCACGGTAGGGGATGTGCTGGTGTGTGCGGGCGTCGCGGTACTTCTTGGCCAGGCCAAAGTCGATGATGTAGACCAGGTTGCCCTTCTTGCCCAGCCCCATCAGAAAGTTGTCTGGCTTCACATCTCTGTGAATGAAGTTCTTGGAGTGGATGTATTCAATGCGGCTGATCTAGAGGAAGACGCAGGAGAGGATCTGAGGTCAGCCTATACATTAATACAATACAGCTAGCACAGACCTAGTCTCTAAAGCTAGTAGCTCCCAGTTCTTCTTCTCTCTCACCATCTGGTCAGCCAGCAGCAGGACTGTCTTGAGGCTGAACTTGCGAGAGCAGAAGTTGAACAGGTCTTCCAGACTGGGCCCCAGCAGCTCCATCACCATCACGTTGTAGTCACCTTCGGCCCCGCACCATTTTATCGTCGGAATACCCACTGGAGGAGAGGGGGGAGCAGGGAACAGGGAGAGGGGAAAAATATTAAAGGGGAACTATGGCCATTTCCAAAATTCATAATCCTATGGTTTAAAACAGCCCAAAAATATAAATTAACATTAACAACTCTTTCCCAAACCTAAAAACTGGAGTGCTAAAACTTGTAATGTCATAGGTGGTAAAGTGTGGAGCTGCTCCATAGATAATGAATGGAGAGATGTTGTAGATGACGCTGTGAGCAGCCAGAGGACTGTTCTGAGTATATGGGAACATTTTCCGTTTCACTAGTGACAACACTACAATAAAATGAAGCTCATTTGGGTATAAAAAGAAAACAACCATTCTGTGTGTCTCCTATTCATTGTTGAGTAATTATAGGATAATAGGTCTTTATCTGTCACCCATGAACCTCACTCAGTTCTAATCATTTGGCTGATCAACTCTATGGCGGTTTAAGGCTAAATGTGAAAGTCCTTTTGTGAAAAGCCTTTACACATTGGGGAGTGATGAATAAACATCACAAAAATGCAAAATACTCGCCTAAGAATATCATATGTCTAGGGCTTTTATTGTGAAAAGTTAGAGCAGAAGGAGTGGATCTGGTCTGAGCTGCCTTCATCAAGATTGAAAGGTGTAGTTAAGTTTGCCGTCTTGGTTTGGACTATGGAACCTCTGTGTTGTTGTATAGTGCAGTGGTTCTCAACCAGGGGTCTGGGGACCCCCAGGGGTCCTTGAGGGAGTTTGAGGGGGTCTAATGGGGAGTAGTTTGTTTTCTCTAATTAATTCACTATAGAAGTGAGCCCAATGTGAGTAAGAGTCATATGAGTGACTACTCCGACCACAGTTTCACTTCCTCCATGGTTACCTCTGGTCTTTCTCATATCTAACAACTTAAATCTTTTAAGATGGAGATCCCAAAGAGGACTTCTCAAATGGAGGTCTGTGACCTGATGTGTGTCAGTGTAGGGGCCCTTAACAGGTAATAGGGATGACATAAAGCAAAGGGCCACGGACTGGATTTGAATCTGTGTGAAAGTATTTAAGACAATAATAACAGTTTGAAACCATATATTGATGTGCAAACTAAAAACACAAATAAAACACCCCCAGTATTTGAAAGGCCTTTAGAATCACAATATGTTAAAGTAGTTAAAGTAGACACACGCGCGCACACGCGCGCACACGCGCACACACACACACACACACACACACACACACACACACACACACACACACACACACACACACACACACACACACACACACACACACACACACACACACACACACACACACGGCAGAGCAGAGGCCAGCTGGTTTAGTAGCAGCTAGTAATTGGCTGACATTGCCAAGGCCAAGAGGCCATCTAGCATTTCCTTCTATAGGCAGACAGCATCAAACTTCTGTTGCTCAGCACTTGGTGCACACACACACACGCCTATTTATATACATACTATTTATATATACATATATATACACACACAAACACAAATGCATCCCACAGTCTGGGTATGCCACCATACCCCGACACATCCTACCATGCTGGAACAAAAATACTAATGCATGTGTGTGCACAGTTGTGCTTAAAGAGAAACTGTGTCTTGTACACGCAAGTAGACAGAAGTAGACAGTACGAAGACAGTAAACATAACTAGTTTAAAGAGGACCTATCCTGCTCATTTTCAGATTCATACTTGTATTATGCGTATCTACTTGAACATGTTTGCATACTTTAATGTTAAAAAAAAACAAAAACAATTTTCCTCATATCGGCTGTGCTGCAGCACCTCATTTCACCTCGCCAACCCTCCCCACCCCCTGAGAAGCCTATTCTGCTCTGATTGGTCAACCGGCACACTCTATTGTGACTGGTCAATCGAACCAAACTCTTTAGACTCCGCTCCAGCTCCACTCAAAGTACCTTTGTTTGAGGGCATGCTGAACTAGCTGCTAGGCAAAATGTGTTACCTGGTGACATCACTGCGTTATGGAAGAAGAGGCGGGACTTGAACTGAGGTGCTTCAGGATCAGTGTTTCTGTGGCGTGAACTATGTAATTTTGCAGACCTTTTACATGCACAAAAAAAACTATATAACACACCACAGGAAAGGGGAAAAGCAAGATAGATCCTCTGAGCTCTAAGGCAGCTGTCTCTTAATGTCCCGCCCATAGCACTATCTGACTGGTTACATGTCACGAGTAACAGCCTATGAACTTCAACAAAGGTGACTGTGCCACAGACAGGCACAGCTGCTCTGGCAAGTAACGTAAGACAGCAGATGTTGCTGACGTTGCAATAAACATTACAGTCCTCTATGCTGAAGTTGCAAAAACAACCACAGTTTCCGCTAGTCACGTTCTGCAACACAATTACGCAGTAGCACTGGTATCACTTCTGTCCAATGTTGATTGAAAAGTTCAAAATTTCGACAAGATTTTAATTTTTACTACAAATTTATGTCGGTTCCTTGATTACTAATAATTGGTATCAGCCCTCGGTCGATAGCTATTAAAGAAGTGCCACCATGAAAGCCTCTGATTGTAGAGTATGATAAGAGAGCGACGATAGTTTTCTTCAACATGTCATAGAGACCGCTGAGCTGGCAGAACTTTTACATTAACATGTTCTCCCACCTCAGGATTCATGGTTGAGTTTCAAAACAAAGCGATCACTGAGGAAATTAGGCCACAAGGGGCCTAATTGTGTACTCTCAGTCCATCCTTCCTTAAGATGGACTGAGAGTACACTCCTCCCATACCCTTTAACCAATACCTACCCCTGTTTGATCAATTATCTCCAATACAGCTAATGATTTACACAGGTGAATGGGTGCTGGCTTGACGTGGACTAAGCTGTATACAGAGAGGCAGATGTACAAGTGTGTGTACATGGTGTGTTTAGGGGATACAGTACCTCCACCCTGCATCATCTTGTAGATTTTGCTCTCTATGTGGAGCTGTGGGTGTTTGGTCTTCACACATTCCAACTTGATGGCTACCTCCTCTCCAACAGAGATGTCAGTACCTGGACAGACAGACGGAGATGGACAAAGAGGTAAGCTGCAAGGAGACACGTCACATCGTGTTGCTTCAACAATGTTTACCACTATGGCTATTGATTTATCAAATTTAATAAACTGCAGCACAGAGTATGGACAAGTCAGAAAAGTATTGCTGTCATGTCAAAGTCCAGTGTAATATCACATTGTTACATCATGTTTATCCAAGTCCATCAATTTTATAATAGTTGGCCTTGTCTACAGAGTTCATAGTGAGCACATTAGCTGCTGGTCACAGGAAATGTATACATCACGTGTGGTCGGTATGGCTGGGTATATGACCAGTACCCTTCAAGTGATACTGATGCCAAGAGAGTACTTCACTTCATACTACAACGTTCTGGTGGCAAGTGCCATCTCTGCTAAATACACCATGCCTAGACTGTATTGGTTGTAGCTGTTGCAGTAGTGGACCATCAAATTGAAGAACGCTTAAGGTGATTGGCTGCTAGCAAAATCATACAAACTATTTTTTTTTTCTAGATCTGGGTACAAAAAGTTTCAAATGCAGGTAACGTTTGACTAGAGAAATATTGATACTACTTGGTGCTGGGTTCTGTTGATACTTTAAAGGTGTTGAGTGACGATACCCAGCCCTAATGGTTGTTGGTTTAAGAGGAGAAAACCTGTCTGAGTACATAAGCACATATTGTATAGTACTAGTGGTTGCTAAAGCTGCTATGAGGAACTTTCCTCTGCCTCACTCCTCAGTGCTAGGAGACTACTTCACTGGGAGAAGGGCAGGCATTTAGCTAGCTAGCTTGTTAGTCTCTGGACAAGTTAGCTAGCAAACTAGCCAGATCTGGCAACAGACAAGCTAGCTAGCTAACTAACTAGCCAGATCTGGAGACAGACAAGCTATTTAGCTAACTAGCCAGTTCCAGAGACAGACATGCTAGTTAGCTACTAGCATTAGCCAGCCGTCTCCTCCTCCTGAAGTAGTCTCCAGTAGCGTAGGGGTTGGCTAATCTGCTCCCATTGGTTAATGTTAACTTTCTGAACTAATGCTTGTGCTCCTCAACAGTGAGTGATTGAACATAGAGAGAAACTAGTATTTTCTTAGCAATTTAAAAAAAAAAAAAAGCCAACAACACTCAACAACACACAAGTGCTAGCCAGCGCTAACTAACGCGTTCAGAGAATTATTCTCCCTTCACTTAACGCTGCGCCCACTAAACACCTCATCGTGGTTACAAACAGGGCTACAGAGCCATCAGCGTTAAACTGAGACAGTTTCATAACCAGTTAACTGTTGACAACACCTCATAGTAACTGTAACACAGCAAAGCCAGCCAACATGGAAGAGAAACCAACAGCGTGCACAGCATGTACCCTGCTCCTCTTTCATGGATCTACTTGCACGTGCAGCAAAACTCCTTCACCTCTATAATTACATTTTCATCACCAGACAGGATGATTTGCCTATGAGACCGCTCCCTGCTGCTCTGTGTGATCAGACAAACCAGTGCAACAGCTGCTTTCTTCCTAAATACGATCGCGGGGTCCAGTTCCCTCCACATAAACAACCGAACACTGGGTTACATAATCCCATTTCACACATCTGTGCGAGTGAGCGTGCAGTGGTTCGATGATGTGGGGGCACCAACCGAGCATCGATTCCTCTGTATGAGGTCATCTGGGTGGGGTGAGCAGCACTCCCCAAGGCGGGGCACGCAAATAGGGCCATGATTCACTTAAAAGCTCATACACTATGTTGCATTATTGATATACAAGAAGTGTTAAAATACTGCTGAGCAAAAGCCTGGGTGTATGTGGATGTACTGCATGGAAGAGGAGGATGAGATAATGCAGGGAAACAAAGGCAGCTCTGCTGCAGATCATCTGTACAACCAAATTAGATGACATTGATCTGCCTCTGGCTGTCTACCCAAATCCATATCAGTTTGGGCAGGAACTTTAAAGGGTCAGTACACCACAAATTCCATTGGCCCTGATAGTATCAGGGATGACATTTTGTCTTTCCGCAGAAATGAGAGGAGTGGGGGGGGGGTCTTCCACTGCATTTATATATATATTTTTTAAACTACTACAAGCAACTTT
Source organism: Pterois miles (assembly GCA_947000775.1). Taxonomy (NCBI): domain Eukaryota; kingdom Metazoa; phylum Chordata; class Actinopteri; order Perciformes; family Scorpaenidae; genus Pterois; species Pterois miles. The sequence continues at coordinate 1,511,691 of CAMQGK010000567.1, read as the reverse complement.
CATTTTGTGTTTTTGTGAACCCGAGTCCCTTTAGAAAACCTCATCATACTGAAGCAGAGTCTGAAAGCCTGTCCCACATGATCCTGGTTTTCCGGTGCCCCCTTAACCCCCCAGCGGGCCCAGCAATACAGCCTGGGCCTCCAGCAGTGTGGTGACGGTGCTGGTGGAGCAGCGAGGTGAAGCTGTACTCGTGGCCGGAGGAGGAAACTTTGCTGCTGGGCACTGAGCTTTCCACCTCCTGCCATATCGCCGACTACTGACGGAGGCGGCGTCTGAACTGACGGAGTTTTTGGTGAACCCGCATAATGTTGTCCCAGTAGCACAGATGATTAAGTCCATTAAGAATAATTATACTGTACAGAAACAGCTTCTTCTCGCTGATGGTCTCATTTACTTATGTAGGTCATACAGAGGCGTCAGTATTAAAGTGGGACATTTCATAACCAGTTAAATCTTCCTTGTAGTAATTTTAATGTAGAAACCGCATATTGTTTGTGCCTTTTCTTTTCACTTATGACCATGTGTTCAACACACAACAACTCTCACCTCAAAACCCATTCTAATTTATTTACTTTTACATTTATTTTCTTTGGGAGTATATATATATTTTTAACTTAAATTTATTGTATTTTTAACAAAAACCTGGGTATATACTTAGTAATACAGTGACTGATACGAATGACAAAGTTGTTTTATATTGAACGTGTGTTGATTTCTTATAGATTTAAACACACCTTGTGCTCCACTGAGTGACAGGTAAACAAGGGCTCTTCTACTCTATTTGAGTTTCAGCACAACACAAAGACACTTGACTCACAGTGAGCTGTTGTTCTAGTTTTGTGCATGGGAATCAATCAATCAGTCAATCAATCAATCAATCAGCAACAACAGTGAAAATGTCCACAAAGGCTCTTCTTAGTGTGATCAGCATTATTTGTTTCTTGCATCAAAGGAATGTGATTTGTCTGGACAGATTTTTGGAGGGAATGCAGCCCCCCTCCTGATCTTCTCAGAGAGGGGAGGTTGTGTGTTATGTCGGGCTCATACTACACAACAATCAGGACGATTTTGGGCCTGATTCCTCCCGACAAACATCACCAAAGCCCTGATTTTTGCCATTTCTAAAGATGATCTTTCCAAATGTTCCTGTCGTGATATTGGCTCTGAAGTCCGTCCTGGTTGCACCGATCTCAAATGGTAAATATTAAACATGTTCAGTATTTACGATGGGATATCCTGTTGTGCGTGAGAAACCCAGAGGACAGCCGATGATGTAGTCACATGGTAAAAAATGATAGCCAACAGAGAACCAAGCTGACTGAAGAAGGAAGGACAACCACCGCCGTCATGGCGGCTGCAACACTTTAATTTAATGCATCTCTGTGATTTCATCTGACCATCCTTGGTGAATTTTCAGTACATGGCGTAGGACCTGTCTCCTTTCAACTGTATTATTAAAGCAATGAAGCAAGATCAATGTGAGGCGAATCCTCCACGTGCTCGTTTAATGGTGGTTCTAATGGAAGGAGAGATCAAACTAGATGGTATAATTAACACTTAATTTGTGGTTGAAAATTCAAAGTACAGAGCTCTGGGTCGCCATTAGCGATGTTAGTTTTCAGTTAAGTCACGTTTGATCGTCGGAGATTTAGCGAGACTTCCATTAACTCTTGATGATGAATGAATCTGTTAGTGTGTGGCGCGCTGTTTCTCTCCACACGCTATAAGAACTAAACTGTTCAATTTATCAGAACATGTCGTTATGTGCAGCCTCTCACATTTTCCACATCTGATAATATCTGAAACTTTCCGTGTGGATCAGCCTTTGTTGGTATAAAAGTGTGTACATACTGTATGTGGTGTGTGTTTATCCTGAGCGGTGCTGTGGGTGAAACGTGTTCAGACACATCCCCCTGCACCAGTTCACAAACAGCAACACAGGTTAAACTACCAAGACCCCATTTACACTCTGCAAAGAATAGAAACGTTTTATTGTGAAGACATAAATACTACCCCGTACCTCTCAGGCATTCTAGTATGTGCATGTTAAGGATCACGGACCGGTCGAGACTTGAACACATAAGCCCAGCTCTGATTAAACTCACTCCGGAGTGTCAAGTAGAAATTCACAGCACAGCCACAAACAAGAAGGACGATGTGATGCAAGGAAGCCACAGGACACCAACAATCTGGTTTCCCAAATACTGTAGAGGAGGCATAACATGGTGCACAGAGAATGCCAAAGCTCATCCAAGCCAGCATGTTACTGTAGGACGTCTACAACATGCCTGAGACGTCAACAACTCTTACTACAGGGGGAAATGGACTCTGCTATGCAACTGCGAGCAACAGAAAAAAAGATTTCTCAACTTCTGCGAAGCAGTAGTCTGAGATGACGCCAGCATAACCACCAGAACGCCTTCTCTATTTACACAATCAAACCACAACGCTCCAGCAGTATCAGTGAGTCACCAGCAGCGTCGGGTCTCAGCATGTCTTCGCTTCCCTGTCACTGCTGTTAGCTTTGCTTATGTAACCGAACCCATCCCTTTCTGTGTACACCGTTTTCAGTTTACCTAGACATCACAAGTCTGTTACACAACAAGTCCTAGTCAAACAAGTAATAAATTTAGCGCTGTGTTGTGTCACTACGGTTTAACTTTTTAATAAAAGTAAAGGGACTGCGTGGTGTTACTTCAGGTGCAGCCGAGTATATGGGAAATAATCCAATTGTGACTTCATTTAGACCAATATTGTGATTCAGAGCATGGTTTTTAAATGTTCCTTGTCTTCTTTATTATTCACTATACACTAGTAATAAATAATTCAACAGTGTGGCCAACAGCACACCGGAAACAGAGCTTTCACGTAGGCCAGGACAATGATGAAATGCGATGAGCTGATCACAGACAATAGAGGTCCACCTTTTAATCGGGGGAAAAAAAAATCGACATCGGCCATAAAAAACCCATATGGGTTGACCACTAATAGACAAATGCAAAAAAATGGATGGAGCACTAGGTTTGGGAATCTTTCGGGATCTCACGATTTGATTTTGATTCTTGGGTCTATAATTTGATTCAAAAAATCCAAACAATACCTGATTCAAAATGGACTCTATATTCAGAATAAATTCATACAGGGGCTAATTTCATGATCTCCTCTAGTCCACGGTGCTCTAATAAAGGCGATGGGGCAAATTATAGCATGAAAGCACAGTAAAGCTTACGGGGTTTTTGTTGTTTTACACATTGTGACATTGTGCTGTACCCAGGCCGCCGTCTGCTACAATGCATGTTTGCACCTCCGCCTCCAGTGTTTGCTAGCGTTGCACAGAATACAATACTAGTAAAGTATTGCGATACCCTGCCATTAAAACGGGTACGATGCCAGTTTTAATCGTGCTGATACTTTAAGAATATTTCAGCGCACTGGTTTAGAAGACGCCATCAGGATTGGGATCCTGCAGGAGCAGGAAGTTATAACTTTACTGCTGGTAGAGCGAAAACTTGTAAAAGTGTAGTGATAACCAGAAAGCCAAGTGAAGAAAGCAAATCATGAACCACGGTCTCAGCTGAACTCCCTTCAAAAAACAAAGCGTGGCTCTAATTACTGATCAAATGTACCGAACATTAGATTCACCATCTTTTCTGAATCCGTCCAAGCTTCTCCTGTAATTCAGCAAGCACACAATCCACCAAAGAGCATGTGTTAACGTATTGTTTTACCGTGCGTCTCTGTAACGTGAAATGGACGAAGAGGAAAAGCAGTCCTGTGAAAGTAACTCCTCTCTCTTCACACCACTTCAACACAACACAACTCTGTCTACAGCTACTGTGGTTTCTTCCTGGTTTCAGCAGCTTTTCTCTCATCGGCTTCTCACAGACCTTCATCTGAATTTATTATCGTTTTGTGGGTTTTTGTTTTGAAGCCTCTCGTCATTTTCAGTGTTTCCGTAGCCGTATTATATGCGGTTTAATAAGTGATATCAGGATTAGAAATACTTTACAGTTGTTCCATTTTATAATAAAATACATGTTCCTATAGAGAGGTACTACATTGCCTTTGTATTTCTAGGAAACTAACTTCAAAAACAAATCATAAACAAAAAAAAACCTGTAAAACTGGTATTTTGTTTGATGTTATCTCCAGTCTGATCTGGAGCTCACCGCTGATAGGTCCGTGGTTTGTTTCCATGACGTAACGCTCGCTGTTAGGCCCAGTTCTCTCCACCACTGTGGTTGTTGTTGAATTATTCCTCGTTCAGCCCGACCTAATCATACATTTCATTTTTAGTCAATGAAGGTGATGCTGTGCGACTCCCATCATATGAGTCAATCCGTACGTGCGAGGCAGGCAGCCACGGTCGTACAAAAAACAGTTTTTTTCAATTTGAATCGAATCAGAATCTTAGTAGATAAGATTTGCGATTCCCCACCCACCCGTAGTGGTTACCGTGGTGTCACCCATTGGCTTGTAGAAGCCATTTTAAGCCCTTGACTGCTCTACCACTCTAAACAATATTTAAATAACTCAAAGTCTGGCTGTAAACAGTCTGCTTCAGCTTCCAAACCGTGGTCAGGAAGCACAGGGGTGACTTTGTGCAGCGTCCAGGAAGTTGAGGCTCACTTCAGGGCTATTCCCTTCACTTTACTTAACAGTTAGCAAGACAGGCAGGGGGACTTTACTTGGTCTTACAGCGTTACTCTATTGGCCAGCGCCGTATGTTGTCCACAACACACTGTGGCAAATGCTGAGCTGGGTTCAACTTTTTGCAGACGACCCAGCGGAGAGTCGAGGAAGCGGCTGCTTGCGTCCAGTTCAGCTCCTCTCCCGGTAAAACTGCAATGTGGCAGCAGATCAAATAGGATGTAATGTGTCCGTTAGTGAGCTTTAGAGGTAGATTTTGTTCCCTTAGTCTGGACAGAGCCAGAGTCCCGTTTTTCACCAACTAATCTACCGGTTGTGAATATCTGACAGCAAGAGTACAGAGCGTACAAGGCTCGGATCCAACAGCTGACCTCATCTCCTCCTGCTGCCAGTAACCGGCACACTGCTCACACGTCGGCATTACTGTCAAATACAATAACATCTAATATCGGCTACTAACAGGTCATAAACAGGCCTACTGTCCAACTTTTATTTTCTCTGCACCTTTTACAGTTCCTGTAGTTTTGCCTCTCAGATTAACTTCTATTCAAATTACTTAAGTATAAAATATTTCCATCATACTCATGTTTAAAGAAGTTCGAACTGTTGTGGCTGATTAACGGTGTTACATCACATTAGTCACCAACCACTGACCCTGAGGGAGAGTTAGCAGCCGGCAGCTCTCACCATCACTCCAACCAACAGGTCATGTGGAAAACAGACTGGATCAAACTAATGCAGTCGTGAACTTCTCCTCCCTCCGCTGTGGCTTCAGACATTGTGCACAACGATACGAGGGATGTGATTCGACGCAGCTGTTTTTAGACGGCACAGAATCTGAACTTAAAAAGTACACTAATATTTCCTGTATAACAACATGCAAACAGCTCAAATACACAGATGAAGGTGGTGATTCAGCTCAGTATCAGTGTTAAAGTGCAGAGCTCAGTATCTACTATCTAACTCTACGTTCACTAGATCTTTAAAAAGAATGGAAATTAGTTTTAGATTTACTATTTTGTATTTGCCAAAATGCCAGTATTTCCTTGAGACAAAAAACACGGTGAGAGTGAAGCCGAGACCTCACAAAACCACTGTCATCGGCAAGACTGCATACGCAACAATCAAACATCAGGAAACCAAACATATAAACTGACTGATCCAACATGTCCTTCAGTCTTTTATAGGGAACCACAGTATGACCAAAGCAGCAGCTCATGTTTAATATGACCTAATTAAAGTCTAATGACTTTGCATTCAGGACAAACGCTTACAAGGTTAACGTAAGGGCTGAGACAAGACACCAATCTCCTGATTTAACACTATCCTGATGCTTGGGTGCCGATTCGATATGTATTGAAATTTTTTAATACAATTATTGCCATTAGATACTACTATTTAGTGTGATTTTTGTTTTTAAACACAAAACCATGGGCGAAAAAAGGTTGAATCATATACTTCTAGGACTTTTATTTTGAAAAATATCTAAATTAATCCAGCAAAAATGTTTGACTTTCAGCATGTCAGAGATGTCCTGAAGTCAAATATATCAAGAACATTGTCAGGTATTATTTATTACATTTTTCATCCATCTTCATCTTCATCTTCATCTTCAACCGCTTATCCGGGGTCGGGTCGCGGGGGCAACAGATCCAGCAGAGGACCCCAAACTTCCCTTTCCCGGGCCACATTAACCAGCTCTGACTGGGGGATCCCGAGGCGTTCCCAGGCCAGTGTGGAGATATAATCTCTCCATCTAGTCCTGGGTCGTCCCCGGGGTCTCCTCCCAGCTGGTCGTGCCTCCCTAGGAGGCGCCCAGGAGGCATCCTTACCAGATGCCCGAACCACCTCAACTGGCTCCTTTCAACGCAAAGAGCAGCGGCTCTACTCCAGTCCCTCACGGATGACCGAGCTTCTCACCTTATCTCTAAGGGAGAGGCCAGCCACCCTCCTGAAAACCCATTTCGGCCCTTGTACTCGCGATCTAGTTCTTTCGGTCATGACCCACCCTCATACCATAGTGAGAGTAGGCACGAAGATTGACCGGAGATAGAGAGCTTTGCCTTCCGGCTCAACTCTCTCTTCGTCACAACGGTGCGGTACAGCGACTGCAATACCGCCCCCGCTGCTCCGATTCTCCGCCAATCTCACGTTCCATTGTTCCCTCACTCGTGAACAAGGCCCCGAGGTACTTGAACTCCTTCACTTGGGGTAAAGACTCATTCCCTACCTGGAGTAGACAATCCATCGGTTTCCTGCTAGAACCATGGCCTCCGATTTAAGGTGCTGATCCTCATCCCAACTCTTCACACTCGCTGCGAACCGATCCAGTGAGCGCTGGAGGTCACAGACTGATGATGCCAGCAGAACCACATCATCTGCAAAAAGCAGCGATGAGATCCTCAGCACACCAATCTGCAAACCCTCCTCCCCCGACTACGCCTCGATATCCTGTCCATAATATCACGAACAGGATTGGAACAAGGCGCAACCCTGCGAAGGCCAACGCCCACCGGAAACGAGTCCGACTACTCCGAGAACCCGGACGCAGCTCTCGCTTTCATCCAGCAACCCAAAAATCAAAGAAATCCCTCACATATTAGTGGTATTTTCTTTTAAATTTATAACGCCATGAATGTTTTATACTTCTGGTGAATATAATCCAATCAATCAATTAATATTCAGTCCCTTTATTAACACCTTTTTAAAACCAGACAGTCACACACATATACTTCCTCTAACTTCTCCAATTGCGTCTCTAGCTCTCTCATCAGCTCCGTTCTCTTTCTCCATCCATGGTCAGCTCCATCGGGGCTGTATGAATACATTTAACATAAATGTTGCTATATGGCTGCTCTACAGATGTAGCGTCAGCCCATTTGACCACTATTGGTTAACGGATACAGAGCGGATAAGACGTCACGTTACTCAGACTACAACAATAAAAGTAGTAACTTCCTTCTACCACCACACAGACTCACATGAAGCAAATACATTGATTCTGGCATTAAAACATCCATTTCAAAATTGTAAGTAAAAAAAAAAAAAAAAAAAAAAAAAAATCACAATACATAGGTGGATCCATTATTTCCCACCCCTAGTAACCGTGATGATAAACACGTTCTATGACAACACATCAGGTTGTGTTACATTTTTGCTGACCAAGTGCGTCCTGTAAAAATTTTGATTTTTACATGATTTTTTCCCCGACTAGTCCAGGCAGCATTCACCTATATGTTTAAAACTTAATTAGCCGACTCTTGAAACTCACTTGAGTTGTGAGTTTGGTGCAATGTGTTGTAGTGAACCTCACCTGAAATACAGGCCACATAAGCTGACTCACCATAAAAAAAAATGATTTTATTAAATAAATCATTAAAATACCAAATGGCAGATATTTAATTAGTATACTTCTTGTTTTATGCCATCATCTATTAATCAATCATGAGATGAGATGAATTCATCTGGGTCCTAAACATTTTATTGTAGGAAACTGTAAATCATGTGTAACATCATTTAGTCAATATTACACATCATAATACATAAAGTATGCAATTTATAGCAAACTGGCTAAAACATAACCAACAGTATGGTCCTCAAAAACGGTTTAATTAATTAATTAGCTTTGTTTCAGTTTCGCCAATGTAAGGATTTCTGTTTTTCTGTTTTATATAATTGTTAACTGAATATCTTTGGGTTTGGGGCTGTTAAAAACAAGCAATCTGTAGATAGATGTAACCAGCCTTTTTCTCTTCTCCCTGACATTTTATTGGCAAATAATTAATAGAAGAAATAACAGACTGTCTCAGCTATACTACATATAATAGTAGCAGTCCTGGTCTGATATCCTTCCTGACAGAACGGGGTTGGTTTACTTGCTAGATCCATTTTCGGTGAGCATCTTAAATATTTGAAAATCTCTTTTATCAAGAGGACTGAGATATCTTCTCCAAATGCATTTCCTATCCAATAGCAGTAATACACATAATTCTGTGTAATATACTTTCAAAAACAAGACAAAAAAAAACACTGCCTGTATGTTGGTTAGTTTCTAACTTCAGCCATACTGAATGATATTGAATCAATCTTGTAATTAAATCATATTGTGAGGGCCAACGATCACACTGGGGTATTCTTCTCTCTGGGTTGATTAGAAGTCAATGATGAAGTGATCAGTCCACAACCAGTAAAAACGCTTCATGAATTAATAATGACTCCCCTCCATTGTTGTTCAGATGACTAAGTCTGAAGCTTGGAAATGAGATCAGCTGTTGCTAAACAAGGTGGCCAAGAGCTGTGGACCTCCAATATGGCCACCGGTGAAGGGGGTGAAACTCAATGTCAGGAAGATCTCCCTGCTCATAGATAACAATGTTTAATTTTAACAATTTAAGTGATCTAGGTTTTCCCAACATTTGTACCTCAAATGCACAGCGCTCAGTCACGATGCACATCCTACCATTAAAGATAAAAGCATCACCGCTAACAATGTAAATCTCCTCTGCTTCTTGTATGTAGAGTAAAAATGTTGATCTCTTAACCTTCAGTAAAAGGAAACACACCCAATCAATAGGTCACAGCCCTTGCTGGCACTCAGGAGATGAAACTGAGTGATCGTCTATGAACATGTCCCCTCAGGCACTAGTCAAACAGCAGGATTTATTAGCCAGTTTCACGTCAGAGACCCAGCTCAGCTGATCCAATGTTGTCTCAATGAGCCAGGATCATTTCATGTTTATGGTTTCTTACAGAGAGAAGTGTGAAATTAAACCGTGTAAACCTCTAGAAAGCTGTCAGTCAGGGAAACACTCCTGTTTACGAATCAAACAGTCAGCTAGCTTTCTGGTGAAACTTGTTAGAAACAGAGGAGGACAGTGGACCCTGTACCCGGACTACTGCTGCCTCCAGGCGAGTACACTCAACTCCAATATTAGCTAACGTTAGCTAATAAAGGCTTTAGCTCAGGTTACACAGCGGGCAGTCGTTCGCTTCCATTCCTGTCCTTTTTCCTTGGATATTAAATTAACAAAACGGGAAAAGTATTCCTAAGACGAACACAATGAACAAATACATCGTTTAATGTTAATTTATGAGAAGGTATTAGACGTTTTGTTGCTCCTAGGCTTGGCTACACAGAGAGTGCTAGCATAGTAGCTAATGTAGCTAGCACTAAACAGCGAACAGCTGATTGACTTGCAGCTCGTAGCGGAATACAGCTGATGAGCTGTTGGAGCTTCGTGTAGCAGGTTAACGTCAGCAGGACAAAAAGACTAGACAGCAGGTTTACTGTCTATTTAACCAGAACTTACCCAGGTAGATGTCCCCAAACGATCCACTTCCTATCTTCCTGCCCAGTCTATATCGGTTCCCCACTCTCAGCTCCATGGTTAGCAATCTGTGTTCGGCTAGCAAGCGCGCTCGCTAGCTTCAGAAATCTCCAGAAATGTTCCTGTTTAAAGCCCAAGAGCAGGTTTAACAGCAGAAAAGGCGAAGCATCCGACACATTAACACCTCTCCGAGCAACGACGGTGTCTCCTGTATGTTGTCACCGGATGAAGTCGGCTCTCACCGTCTTTCGCCACTTGTTTTAAAATACTACCGACCTCATATTGTGCTAATACGCAGCTTGTTGAAGAGGGTTAAACGCGTACTTTATGCTCTCGCTGTTTTTGATATGGATACGCGTTAATTGTCCAAGGATTAAGACGGATTTTGAAGAGGTTACGCCGGGTCCTTTACGTCTTTGCTGTGTCTGTCAGTAATCTGCTGGAGGTGGGTGTTTGACGTCACTTCCGTGCTGGGTGATGAAGAAGAACGCCCCTCCACCTCCAGAGAGCTTCTCAGTGAAGAGCGGTCAATAGATGCCATGACCGGTAACAGCTCCCGGAAGCCTACACTCGGTACGGGAGCTAAACTAATAGGGTCACTTCAGTTTGATATGTCAGCTGTGTCATCATATTACATATTACTACTACCAAACTATACAGTAGGTGGCTATATTTAAACAGGAAACAATGCTATCTTTCTATTGCCTCACAAACATACACTTCCAAACAGAATCAAGGAGTTTCTATTTAAGGTTGTACACAAGTACTACTCTGTTAAAGATAATATTTGTAAGCTCTTCGCAACTATTAACAATACATGATTTTTGTAATTGTGAAGGGGAAACTATTGAACATGTGTTTGTAGATTGTTTTCATACTATTTCTTTTTGGTTTCATTTACAGTAGAAAAGACGCTATCTAACAAAGATTGAGGCATTACTCCATATCACACCTTCTTAAATCTTAAAACAATACTAATAAGATTGATTGCTGGTTTGGGAAACAACTGATCCTGGAAATAGCTGGTTGATAAAAGTAACTTTCAATTTTAAGCTTAACATTGATTGATTTGATAAGATTATGCTCCCTGTCTCACATTTTTGTAGTACCGCCTTGATTGACTTAATCATTCATTCAGTCTGGCTTTTCACAGGCTACTTTTCACAGTCTCTGGATTCAAAATGCTAAATCAGATCAGATATATCAGATATCAGATATATGATATCAGATATATGAATGTCATAAATCAATGACCTGATGCCTGAAATGTTATTGGAGAAAATGAAATAGACAGTCATCCTAAGAGCAGGGTGGGAATTAGCACCAGCCACCAGCCAAATGTGGTAAAATATGCAAGTGGCTGCTAGATTAGCTTCACTCATCAGTCAGAAAATGTGGCAGTCTGCTAGATTTTGAAATCCACCAACCACAGTGGCAGGTGGACAAGTTCATTTTATGCCTAAAAGGCTATATTAATATGTAATACTAGACTAGTAAGTTTCCATAAACTTGCGCCAAATTCAAATCAGCATCCACCTATCGTAGAGTTTCCTATAATAACACTTAAGTTTGAAATGACAAATCTTGTTAGTGATCAAGATTACATCCCCTCCCAGTGTACTACTGTTATTATTATTATTATTATTATTATTATCATCATTGTTATTATTATTATTATTATTATTATTATTTCCTGATACTTTTTAATAAAGTTCAATACAGTCGTTACATAAAGTAAGCTTCATGTTCAGATTTTTCATTACAAAAATATCTGTAAATATATATCACAATGCAAAAATAATATAGCATAAAAACAAAATAAATTATACAACAAACAAAATGCAAGTAAAGAAAAGTTGAATACAAAAAGGAAAAACACAATCAGGGTCTGTTAAACAACTGGATTAAATTTAAAATGTCAAAATAATCTAATCGTAATTTCCAGTTATGAATTTTTGAGTTTTAAATTTTCATTCGTAGTCAAATATGTTTTAAAATCAGTGTCAATAAAGGTGTAAAAGGAGGCTTAAGCCATTTTATGGATAGAATATTTTGCTAAAATATTAATCAAGTTAATTAAATACATTTTGCCTGCCGAAAAACTGGGATTGTTAAAAGCGAGTAATATCTGAATCTTTGCTCAGCATGGAGGTATAAATTTAGGGCCGCCATATTTTTCTTCATCACTCAGCGCCTGTTCCCTGTTTCCTGTTTCCTGCTGGGGACTCATCTCCTCCAAGTAAAGGGTCTGGTCCTGAACAACAACAAAAGAGTGGTTCCTTTGTCCAGCTGGCCTCAGTCCACCTTCTCAGGGACACTTCACTGTACGATTGTGTCTAAAATAAACATGTGAACTCCGTATTTCTCTATTTAGTTGCAGTCTAACGTGGTTAAAAACTCACTATTTACAAGGGAACACAATACGTTCCGGTTATGGTTTTATCATTTAATTATTGAAGTACTGCACTTTACATAAAGTACCATGTTATGACATGCTAGGCTGCTTTAATTTTAGCTATTTTAATATATGGAAATGCTGCTTTTATTCTGAAGGCTTGAGGCCGGAAGTGTTTTGCTGTTGTTGTTGTTGCAGCCCGGACCTAGACCCAGGACACACCTTTCTGTTTCCTTCTTCACTGTAACCGTCTTCAGAAGTCTCTCAGCTCACAGACATGTCTCTGTTGACTGAAGATGGAGACCAGCTTCACCTGCGGACAGACGCCGGGGAGGAGGGCGGGAATGTCCGCCATGATGTCGGCGTGAACCACAGTGACCCAAGTGATGCCAGCCGGTAACTTCCTGTAACTTACTTCCTGTGTTACTGTCACTGTCCTACACTAGCTAACAGTATGCGAACCGTTTACACGAGTTATTTAACACTGTGAAAGTTTGTCAGAGCTAGTTAGTGACTTAACTCTGTTAACTATGACTGACTCCATGTTGTTTATGGTTATTAACAATGTGACCTGGACCAGAAAACTGGCAGTTATCATTTTATCTTCTAAGAAATTAAATAACAGTAGTGGATGTCACTAAGTACTGTGCTACTATATACTCCACCACACACCAGAGGTAAATACTGTACTCTACTGCATTTGTCTAACAGCTTTAGTTACTTATCAGCTTCCAGTTTTTCATCCTTTTCCAGCTGTGTCCAGATGTGTTGAATATTTGTGATAGTGTTGAGAAAATTCACCTGCGGCTTAAAGGGCCGGTGTGTAATATTTAGGGGGGATCAGAAATTGAATGTAATAGATATAACTGTGTTTTCTTTGGTGTATAATCACCTGAAACTCATTATGTTTCGCCTATAATGAGCCCTTCACGTCTACAAATAACGTTTACTGCTAAGAAGTGACAGCCAGTAGCAGAGCTACGCTTCATCCGCTCACAAAGGGCTGTACAAAAGTTAAACAAAATTAATTTCTATTCTATATTCGTATTTAATGTCGCTACCAAAATAGCCTCATTTGAACAGTGAAAATATTATAAATTTAATAAATGTTTTCAGTTTTTTATGTTTTTCAAAATGGCGGCAGCAGCGCTTTAAAAAAAAAAAAGCAAAGTTTTATCTCTTTGCTTCTATACTCTTTGATATCTACAAACTCTGGCTCTAGAGAGAGACTCAAGCATTTTTATGATACCCGAAGGTCACCGCAGTTCTCCGCCACACTTGTGAAACTGCGGTAACGTGAGCTGCAGAGGGTAAACAGTCGGTCCACTAATCGATCCCCTGCTGCTCCCGAAGACTTATCAGTTATCGGTGTGTGAAAGAGTATTTCGATCAGATCTTGATGGGCAAATTTGGCACCTTGAATGGCAGCCACTGTGTGAATGCTGACATGCAGTGTAAAGTGCTTTGAGTGCTCGGAAGACTAGAAAAGTGCGATGTAAATGCAAGTGCCGATGCCTGACTTAGTTGCTCCTGGAGTGTTATTATGGTCTGCTTTCTTTCTGAGTGAGGTTAACGGCATCACCACGGCTTGTACTCGGCAGCTCACGGTACCACAGTCTTGGAAAGGGAGGAGTGAGTGGAGGGATACTCAGCTGGCTGCAATCTGTGACCACACCACTAGATGTCACTGAACCCTACACACTGACCCTTAAAAAACTATTTAAAAAGCCTCCGGGATCAGCTGGATAATGATCGTCACAAAGCTGAAAAGAGGGAAAGTTGACTTTTTAGAGAGACGTGGTTCTCACAGGACAGCGACGCTACATAAAACGTGATGATCTTATAGAAAATGATGCTTTAATTACAACTAACAGGGAACATTTACAGCACAATGACTAATTTTACTGCTAAATACCCACATCTTTCAAACTCAAGACAGGCTTTCATTTCTGAATTACAAATCTCTGTGATCACATGACTATAACATCAACAGGGTTATCATCTCAGACATGACAAACATCCTCCAGAGCTAAAAGAAAGGCTGTTAAACTACTCAGGCTTCCATGTAGAGCTCAACAATATGCACAGGTCTCACCTCGCCACATTGTACTTCCACCAGGTTGGAGTCTTGTTTGGATCAACCAGTGGATTCAAGCAGCATCCATGAAGTCATCAAGTATACGCCCTCGCCACTACCAGGTGAGCTGTGAGAAACAACCTGAGCTGCAGTTGATGTCTTGGTGTGTGGAGATCAAACCACACTTCACACATGACGTTTCCTTTCACTCTGTCAGCCAAACATTACGACACCGACACCACCGAACCAATCAGCTGTGGTCTTCAAACTTTGGAGGAGCTGTTAGCGTGGAAACGGAGCGAGGCGAACCCCTTTAATGTGGCAGTCGTCCCTCTGGCAACCCGGGAGCCTCCTCTGGCCAGCTGTCCACGCCGGACCTTGGTGTCTCATGACATGATGGGAGGCTACCTAGATGACCGGTATGGATGCATATTTAGGGCTGAATAGAAACATTCAGAGGTGTGTTTTCTCCTCTTTCTGCTTCTTAAACATGCACTCCCTGATCTTTGTATGTAATCCCAAAATCTACAAATGACCTTCCAGCTCACTAACTCATGTACAGCGAGCTGGGAGGAAGTTTCAGGATTTAGCGGCACTACTTGTTGCTATAATGAAATTAGGTAGCATACATTTCATGATTAAAAATAAGTGGATGCCTGAGCACAGCTCTCATGTGACCGTTTAGCATGTCATACCAAAACCACATGACAGTCCACTTTTCTGAGAAGCTTTTCTACCAGATGTTGAACTTCCTGCAGGGGACCATTCAGAAACAGATGCTGGTGGATCAGGTCTGACTCAAAGTCTGTGGGATGGGGTTGAGTGTAGCCATTTCTTTATGGAGCTGGTTTTGTGCATGGGGAAGTTATGATGTTGAAACAGGAAAAGGACAAGCACAAACTGTTGACACAAAGTTGGAAGAACACTATTCGTTGCAGCATTAAAGGGTAACCAGTTTGAATCTGGGCTGTATTTTCCAATGTTTTTGTGTCTGACTGATTAGGGGCAACAATTTCTGAAACTGGTCCAGTATCGAGGGAGGGCGCTGTAGGCGACAGCTGCTCACAGGCTGCAATGTAATCCAATAGGGGCAAGCTGGCACCATCATTTACATCCACTAACAGTGCTTGTTTTTTCCACAACAGGCTCAGATTGTTATTATACATGTCTGACATTATGGAAAGAGACTCGCTCATAAACTGTATATAAGAAGTGGACAAAGTCACCCTGACGTCGCCCACTGGTTTGTAGACTGTCGTTTTGAAGTCTTGAGGTTGTCATTTGGGTTGTCGCCATCTTGGTTCTTGGCCGGTTTTATGTCTCTGCAGAGTCCTTTCCATAATGCTGTCAGACTCTGATAATATCAATCAGAGCCTGTCACTACCAACAACAAGCTCTTTTAGTGAACGTAATGCTCCATTGACGCTGCTTATTGACCTTACTGCTTGTTTAACCACTGTCAGTTACAGGGTTCTCCCTCAATACTGGACCAGTTTCAGAAAATGTTGTCCCCATGAGCCACTTCTTAGACACAAAAATATGGGAAATGGGTTCCAGCTTGAAAAATACCAAGTACGTTGACAAGCATGTCCACTGTCATACTGTACATACTGTGTGTCTGGCTGTGTAGTGTGTCTTTAAACAGCAGTGCAAATTGATGGCTTTGGAGTCCCTTTTTTCTGAAAGCAAAGCCTGGCATTAATGTTGATGTTATATATATATATCTGAAGCATGTTCTACTCTGAATTGCTCAACATCACATGACATTTGGCCTCATGGAAAAACATTTTTTCTTTACTTTTTTCTGTGAGGTTTGCTCATATGAGCGATCCAAGTGAGCTTCACCACGTGCTTTGTTTCATTAGCGTAATATTATCCGCCTGTGAAGTATCAGATGAGAGAATATTACAGCATGCAGTAGGTGATGTGACACTATCAGGTGCACCAGAGCATGATACTGTACCTATCCCTGAAGATTGGCAGCCATGATGATGATATCTGGTAAACAGAATATTAATTTTGGGTTTTAGTTACATTATTTTAGAGAATTTCAATACCCTATTTAAACTCCAAACTCCTTCAGTGGAGAGAGTCAGTCTATCGGCACATGACTCGTACAACAGACAGGCTTGCTTGTTAGCAAACGCTGCATATTCTCTGAAATCACATCATCATCATCATTTAAAGCTAGGGTTGGTAATGTTGAGAAACTAGCAAAGGTGCGCTAGAGTTTAAAAAATATCCACCAAATCTTCAATGAAAGGAGCTTGCAGCACTCGCTCCAAAAATCCCTAAATCTAAATCAATAAAATTGCCAAATCATCACGGAGAGTCCGTCCCCTCAGGCCTCCCTCCAAAGCCACTCCCCCAAAATTATCATTATTATTAAGGGTTGTCAACGTTAAGGCGATAATAACAGGTAAATTTGTTTTAACGTCACTAATTTCTGTAACGAAACTTGTAATTTTTTTTAGGTTGTTTAGCTCAGTTTTAATGCTAGAGTAAAGATACTGGTGTCATATGAAATTAGAATAACTGATGAATCCATCAGTACCAACTATGTCAGACTAGCATGTCGTGAAGGAGGTGAAATCATGATCCAAATTTACACCAAATTTTGAAAAAATGTCGTATTCAAGGGGTCCCTTGACCTCTGACCTCCAGATATGTGAATGAAAATTAGTTCAATGGGTACCCACCAGTCTCCCCTTTACAGACATGCCCACATTATGATAATCACATGCAGTTTGGGGCAAGTCATAGTCAAGTCAGCACTCTGACACACTGACAGCTGTTGTTGCCTGTTGGGCTGCAGTTTGACATGTTATGATTTGAGCATATTTATGTTAAATGCAGTACCTGTGAGGGTTTCTGGACAATATTTGTCATTGTTTTGTGTTGTTAATTGATTTCTAATAATAAATATATACATTAATTTGCATAAAGCAGCATATTTGCCCACTCCCATGTTGATAAGAGTGTTAAACACTTGATAAATCTCCCTTTAAGGTACATTTACTACAGATAAAAAATGTGCAATTAATTTGCAATTAATTGGGATTAACTAACTGACTGACAGCCATAGAAAAATACCACCTCTCAGTAAAATACAGCCAGTAATGCTTACTGTACGTACACTACACTACTGTGCGTACACTACAGTGTACACTCATTCGTTTCTCACAGAGATGACTGTCTTCCTGCCATGCTGTTTATCTTTGACCTGCAGTCCCGACCATGTACCATAATCATGTACCAACGCTGTGTCTTACTCTCTTGTACTGTTGAGGTTTGTCCAGGGGACGCATGCAGAGGCTCCGTACGCTTTCTACCACTGGCAGTACATTGATATTTTCAACTACTTCACACACAACATGGTGACTATTCCTCCTGCTGTGTGGACCAACGCTGCACACAAACACGGAGTCCTCGTTCTTGGTGAGTGAAAATGTAGTTTAAAGGTGTTATAGTTTGAATTTGATGGCACAACAGTTTGAGTTAATAATCAGGCTTCCTGTCTCCATGTATAACGTCTCCTGCTGTGATTGGCCTGCTTTCCAGGGACTCTGATCACAGAGTGGACCGATGGAGCCGCCATGTGCGAGACTTTCCTGAAAGAGGAGGAGTCGTACCGGGCTGTGGCTGATAAACTGGTCCAGATCAGCCACTGTTACGGCTTCGACGGCTGGCTCATTAACATAGAGAACGCCCTCAGTGTGAGTAGGACCACAATACTTGGAAATAGTATAGTCATACACAAAGATACTTAGTTATGAATTTGACTTTCTAATCTGACTTTTCATCTACAGTAGCGCCATCATCAGGTCAACTTGTCCCATACTTTGATTTATGACCAACACCGGCAGAACTAAAGACATTCCCACCAGCCTGAGCTGGACTGTGTGTTTACTGATGATTATCAAACGTTAGCGTGCTAACACACGACATGGTGAACATGGCCAACGTTCCACGTCTTGTAGTTGTAACTGAAGCGTGTAACGCCCTGTGTGCCGCCCTCTGCTTGCAGGAGGTGGCGGTGAAGAACACGCCTTTGTTCCTGCGCTATCTGACAGACCAGATGCACGAGCGAGTGGCCGGCAGCCTGGTCCTGTGGTACGACAGTGTGGTCGAGAGCGGACAGCTAACATGGCAAAACGAACTCAACCAGTCCAACAGGTAGAGGAATTAAGATCAGTGGCAGAGCTCACTGCAAATAGATTAGTCAACCATTGTGTCCATGTAGACCAGTGATTCTCAAAGCGGGGTCCGGAGACCCCCAGGTGTCCGTGGCATACTGCCAGGGGGCAAATGAAAAGTTTTCACTTTTTTTATCTATCTTGTGAGGGGGTCCGCAGTCTAGTCTCTGTCTTGTGAGGGGGTCCCCGGTGTAGTCTCTATCTTGTGAGGGGGTCCCCGGTGTAGTCTCTATCTTGTGAGGGGTTCCCCAGTGTAGTCTCTATCTTGAGAGGGGGTCTCCGGTATAGTCTCTATCTTCTGAGGGGGTCCTTTATGTAGTTTCTAGCTTGTGAGGGGGTTCCTGGTGTAGTCTTTATCTTGTTAGGGCCTCTGTGGTCTAGTCTCTATCTTGAGGGGATCTTTGATGTAGTCTCTGTCTTGTGAGGGGGTTCCTGGTGTAGTCTTTATCTTGTTAGGGCCTCTGTGGTCTAGTCTCTATCTTGAGGGGATCTTTGATGTAGTCTCTGTCTTGTGAGGGGGTTCTGGATGTAGTCTCTATCTTGTGAGGAGTCCTCGATGTACTCTCTGTCTTCTGAGGGGGTCCCTGGTGGTCCCCAGTGTAGTCTCTATCTTGTGAGGGGGTCCCCGGTGTAGTCTCTATCTTGTCAGGGGGTCCTGGTCTGGTCTCTATCTTGTGAGGGGGTCCCTGGTGTAGTCTCTATCTTGTGAGGGGGTCCCCGCTGTAGTCTCTATCTTGTCAGGGGGTCCGTGGTCTAGTCTCTATCTTGTGAGGGGGTCCCCGGTGTAGTCTCTATCTTGTGAGGAGGTCCCCGGTGTAGTCTCTATCTTATGAGGGGGCCCTGGTCTGGTCTCTATCTTGTGAGGGGGTCCCCGGTGTAGTCTCTATCTTGTGAGGGGGTCCCCGCTGTAGTCTGTATCTTGTGAGGGGGTCCTGGTCTGGTCTCTATCTTGTGAGGGGGTCCCTGGTGTAGTCTCTATCTTGTGAGGGGGTCCCCGCTGTAGTCTCTATCTTGTCAGGGGGTCCGTGGTCTAGTCTCTATCTTGTGAGGGGGTCCCCGGTGTAGTCTCTATCTTGTGAGGGGGTCCCCGGTGTAGTCTCTATCTTATGAGGGGGCCCTGGTCTGGTCTCTATCTTGTGAGGGGGTCCCCGGTGTAGTCTCTATCTTGTGAGGGGGTCCCCGGTGTAGTCTCTATCTTATGAGAGGGCCCTGGTCTGGTCTCTATCTTGTGAGGGGGTCCCCGGTGTAGTCTCTATCTTGTGAGGGGGTCCCCGCTGTAGTCTCTATCTTGTGAGGGGGTCCTGGTCTGGTCTCTATCTTGTGAGGGGTCCCTGGTGTAGTCTCTATCTTATGAGGGGGTCTCCGGTCTAGTCTATGAGGGGTTCTTGGCTGACAGAAGAGTAACTAGATGCAGACGACCAAGATGATTATAATAACCAATCAGTTCGTTATCAAACACTTTATCTCAACCTTTTCACAACAGGATGTTTTTCGACTCCTGCGATGGTTTCTTCACCAACTACAACTGGACAGAGCAGAACCTGGAGTGGATGGGGGACTACAGTGGGGTCCAGGGCCGCAAGGCTGACGTCTACATTGGAGTGGACGTGTTCGCCCGAGGAAAGGTGGTGGGAGGAATGTTGGAAACCAATAAGGTACACGCTGTGGAACAAATGTTATGAAGAAGCATTGATCATTATCATCACTAACTGTATGACTCTTCTGGTTCTGGTCGCCTGCAGGCGCTGGAAATCATTCGGAAACACAACTTCTCTGCAGCCATCTTTGCTCCGGGCTGGGTGTACGAGACCAACAACGATAAGACCCAATTCCGCAAGAATCAGGACAAGTGAGATCAACACAGTATTACCAGTGACGTACAGTTAATACACATATTCACCTCCAACTTGGAAAGCAGAAGTTGTTGGTTAGCAGAGATGTTTTTAAACCGATCCCCGTCCTGTCTGCAGGTTCTGGGCTCTTCTGTCAGACTACCTCTACATCCATCGACCAGCCTCACCTCTCCCCTTCGTCTCCTCCTTCTGCCAGGGCTTTGGAAAGGCTGTCTACTGGAGAGGACAGGTACTGAAGGAGGTGGATCTGCATCCAGAGGCAGATGGTGTGGGCTTTTAAATAGTTTATGATGATAGAAACAAATAGTTTATATGAGGCATTAATCCAGTGGGGAACCTCCAGGTCTGAGAAGAGATACCAACGCTGAAGTGTCGTAAACCTGCATTCTCTCTATCAGCCAGCAGGGGGCGACTCCTCTGGTTGTATAGAAGTCTATGAGAAAATGAGGCTACTTCTCACTTCATTTATTTCCTCAGTAAACATTGTAAACATGAGTTTATGGTCTCAATCGCTAGTTGTCCATGTTTGCGTCTTACATTTTTAACTTTTTCACGGTGTGTTTTCACTTCATCAGTGTTTTCTTTAGCCTTCAGTTGTATTTAGCTCCACCCTCTCTGTTACCTCTGGTTGCAAAAAAAGCAAACAAGATGGCGACGGCCCAAATGCCGAATTCAAGGCTTCAAAACAACAGTGAAACCAATGAGTGACATCACGGTGACTGCGTCCCCTTCTTATACACGATCTATGACTTGGACTCTAAGATGAACTGACAAAACACATTTGTGGCTAATTATGACAATTTCACACAAATATCTAACCGGATAAAATGATGAGGACATTTTGAACAGACGTGGATGCGAACTGACTCGTGACTGGTTGGCAAAAATGGAAGACAGAACCTGTCAAAATAAAAAAATAAATAAATTGAAATATAAATGAATATAAATTAAATATGTTGAGTGACAGCCTCCTCTTTTGCATAATGGGAGAAATACAAAAAATGTGTAAAGGAATGTATGAATAAAAGAATAAACAAGTTTGGGGCAATAAATGAAATGCAAAACTAAAATAAAAAAACTAAAATAAAATAAAATCATGCATAATTACAATACATACATTTGAAATAAATAAATAAAAAATAAATGGAAAAATAGAAACATCAATTTAAAAAAAATGATAAAAATAAATATAAATAACAGGGAATATTAAAGTGTAAGTGTAAATTAAAAAAAGGGAATTAACACAAAGATAAAATAATAAATAAGCAAAATTATTTATAATTTATCAATTCATTCATCAATTTGTAGTATTATTTTTGCTACATTTAATGACAGATTTATTTATTCTTTTATTTTGGATTTTGGCAGGTTCCATCCTTCCAGCCTCCGGGTAAACTTCTTTCTAATGAGTTACAGTGTTTGACAAAACTTTTTATTGAAGCACTTCTTCTCCATGTTGGCTTAAAATCTACTGAGTTATATTCCTCCTCCTCATCACTGGTGTACCAGTAAAGTCTGTGGTTGGGCTACTCTTCATTTAGAGTTTGAACCCTAAGGAAGTCCCCACATCCCTGCACTGGCTTGCAGTTAATTATAGATTTGATTATAACATTTTGTTTCTGTCAGTATTGGTGCTGGATATGCCGGTGTTTACTCAGTGAAATGTCTCCTTGGTGACGTCTGCCGTCTTGTTTTGTTTGATTTTTTTTTTTGTGTGAGTAGCGTGAGACCAACAGGAGCTGGTTCAACCTGACTGCCCAGGAGATCCAGCCCCTGTACTACCACATGGAGCTGGAGGACCAGGGCTGGCTGAGCAGCTGCGGCTCCCCCGAGGACGCCTGGAATGGGGGCTGCTCACTGCTGCTAGACGGACGTATCCCCGCCACTCACACATCTCCAATTTGTGCCAAGTGTGTGTGCTTTCTACATCTTGTGTTGGGGGGGGTGGGGGGGGGGGGGGGGGAGTGATCTTAACATCACTATCTCCCCAAGTTCATGCACAGTACTCTGTTGTGTATCTCTCAGGATCTTCTCCCTCCATGTACCCCTGGCCTCCAAGACTCTAGTGACCCTCATTTACAAGCCGTCTGCCGGGATCAGAGTCTCCCTGGAGCTGAAGACCACAGACTCCAGTCTCTGCACACGCATGGACATCCAGGATGTCAAATGTGAGTTTCTCACAGTCCAAACCTGCTTGTCCTTCCCCAGTTCTAATCATTTTCATAATAATTCATCTCATGAACGTGTTAACTGCTCATGAACAGGTTGTATTGAACAGGCTGAAACCAGCCATTTACACTTTGCTGAATGTGGAGTGTGGAGTTTGCATGTTCTCCCCGTGTAAGCGTGGGTTTTCTCCAGGTACTCCGGCTTCCTCCCACCGTCCAAAGACATGCTGTTTAGGTTAATTGATTACTCTAAATTGCCCGTAGGTGTGGATGTGAGCGTGAATGGTTGTCTGTCTATATGTTGTCTGTTTCTATGTGCCCAGCGATGGACTGGCGACCTGTCCAGGGTGAACCCTGCCTTCGCCCTATGCCAGCTGGGATCGGCTCCAGCCCCCCCGCGACCCCTAACGGGATAAGCGGTTGACGATGAATGAATGAATGATGAATGAATTTGAAAACAGTAAAGGTTCTGACTCTCCAAGGCGACGGTTGACCGTTGGACAGTTTAAAATATGGATGTAGTCTCTGTGATGTCACCCATAGGTTTCTGAAGATCAAAAAGTGGGCAATGCCTGGCGAGTACAGCCATCGCCATCTTGGTAGCTAACCCATCTTGGTAGTGATGACTCCAGCTAATCCTAAAATGGACAAAGAGGTGGAGCGTGGATGGAGCCTGGCTGCTGAAACATACCACCTCAGCTCAAGGTTACCACACATGCTAGCTAAGGCTTAGAAGCTAAGCTATACAGTGGAAGAGAATGGGCTACACGCTACATGCTACCCTGTGTAGCCAGCTAACGTTAACCCTGCGCTGCAACACCGATGGGCCGCAGCAGATGGGTATAGTTATAGAAAAGTGTCATCGTTGAATGGCGCTGTCCGATATGCCAGGATTTAGCCAACTTTCACAGACATTACACTTCCTGATATCCCGCTGGAAATGGAGGTCATCCAGCGGCAACCCATCATCCAACAGCTGCACAATTAACCACACAGCAAGCCATATTATTTAATAATAGTTCTAAGTATAAGAATATATTATCATTACATTATTTGTGCATGAAAATATCTCCTAAAGGCACCAGTATCACAAACGCGGCCCAGAGGTTAATTTCAGTGATTAATTAATTTGGTGAGTTGCATACAGATTCACTCCTTGTACAGTTGTCGTGAATGGAGAAATTTGCTCTAGAGACCAAAACTGTTTTTTTGTACCAACACATTTATTTCTGCTGTTAAGCTGGTCATTTTAACATGGGGGTCTATGGGGATTGACTTCATGGATGTATAAAGAGAACTGGATACAGCCCTGGAGGGGGGGCCTGTTCATTCCTATGAAAGCTGCTCAATGGCGCCTGAAGTCAACGAGAAGATTTCCAGGTCTGGAAAAGTACCCAGATCTTGTGGTTCTTTCAGGTCTTACTGGGCCCTAGTTCGCATGTCCGATATATGCAGTAGTGGTCACTCGGTCACATGACTTGGTCACGGGGTGCTAACGTCACGGCTTGCACTTTCTTGATGGTCTGGGTCTCCATAGACATAAACAGAGGAAGGAAATAACTATTAGTAAATCAGCTATTAGTGCATTTTACAACTTTTAGGACCTAATGATTTCAATAAGGACTATTAGAGTGTTCGTACTGCAGTGTTAGTTTACCTCAAAATAAATTATCCGCTGAGTTACAGACGTCTCTTTCTCAATGTAAATCTATGGGAAAAAGCCTTTCGGGTCTAATGGCATCACGTGACGGACACAGAAGTTGCAGGGCCACTACGACCATGTTGGGATCAACGACCGGCGCTCTTAGAGCCTCAAGTGGCCATTTGAGGAAGTGTGAGTTCCTGTTCAGAACAATGACTACAGACTACCGCCACCTGCTGGTGTGTAGAGTTATTGCCTCTCATGCAGGAGTACAACATACAGTACATGGTAGTTGGCTGTCGGCTCTAGTCGGTGTGTTCGAGTGCAACTCTTTGGCCAAGACAAAGGCGACGCAGCAGGCGGCGAGTTCTCTGATGTCGGTTTGGTTTGTCAGGACCTTAGGAGAGGTTCAGGATAAAATCTTGCATGAGGTTTGCTGTATTTTTGGAAGAATATCTAACCTCTATAACACTCTCGGGGATATTAGCTCCAAATTTTGTTGATATTCAGTAGAATCCATTTTTCCAGTACTTATCGCTATAAAGGTGTTCTTCGGATTTGTATCTTGATGTCCTCTCTGTCCTTGTGTTTCTGCAGCCGCCAGCGTGTCTCCTGATGAACAGGATGACGGGCTCCAGTTGGTGAGGCTGTTCTCTCAGCTGTGTGGTAACCTGAATCCAGACGGTTGGACTGTCGGGTAAGGCACCCTAACAGGGACATAACAGCTAAGTTGTAGATTTCATCATAACGTTCGTGTCCTTCGTGTCACTGGGGGCAGGTGTTCACAGTTGGAGCTTCGTGGCTGCGCTCTCAGGGAAGTTTGTCTCAGCATCCAGCGGAATGGACAGCCTCCGGACGGACAGCCTCGGGACACGCCGTTCAGCTGCAGGGTGGGAGAGATCATGGTGAGACAGTGGGAGCCTGTTGTCTTCAATGTGCTTTAACACCAGAACTGCTTTCAGTACTTACACCTAACGGGATAGTTCAGCGGTTTCTCAGTGGGGTTGTATGAAGTATTTCGCCATATGCAGTGTGTCACCTTCAGTAGATGACAGTTGGTGCAAAGCAGTATCATACGGAAGCAAAGCAATGTACTCCTGTGGATGATCTAAACAAATAAATATCAGTTTACATGGCTATATTTTGAATATTTTCACCGCTTTACCTTGCCGTGAAACAGCCCTTTCTGACAGGAAACTGAAGGCCTTACTGATTATCAGTCTGTGCTCTAACCAACTAACCAAAGTCACACAATAACACAAACTAACAGGCAGCTCCTGTGTTTTGAGTGGTAAAATAACTGTTTTTTTCAATGGAGTCTGGTGGCTTTGGGGAGAGCGTACTGTAGATAACTCAGCTCCCAGACAATACAGCTATCTCATGTCAAGGTAAACCAGTGAAAATATTCTAAATATAGCGCACACTTAAACTGATATTGATTTTTTTTTTTTTTTTTTTTTAGGGGAACCTTTCTTTTAGGTGTGTAAAACACGTTTAGCTGCTGCTGCCCCGCCCATAGCAGTACATTACTTTGCTCCAGTGTCAGTACTCCTGTCTGCTTCTCCAAACAGTTGGTGTGCTGACCGTCATCGACTGTAGGTAATACACTGACTATGGATAAATACCTCATACAACCCCACTGAGAAACATCCGAACTGTCCAATTAAAAGTGCAATATGTAACGTCATAAACAAACTATAAAACGTACGCAGACCTCGTACCCTCAACATGATTGACGAGCCCTCAGGGCAGCGATACTTCCTCGTCCTCTCATGTTGGACTGAGGATAGACTGGACGCTATAGTAGCCGCGTTTCCATTCACACATTTATATGCACATTTTTGAAGTATCGCTATAGAAAAGCTGTATTAAAACGGAAATTTTCGATAAAACTTTTTTTAAGTTTTTATTTTCGCTGGAGCTGTTTTTTTTTTTTTTTCTTTGTCAAAAAAGAGTTGATGTGCTAAAGTTGATGTAAATGGATCGTGGAAATTCCCTTACAAATAAATTCTGAGGTAATGAATATTTAACTCGAATAATTTAATTTCTATTTTTTGTGACATTTTGCTGGATGGAAATGCGGCTAATGACTCGCTATCGCCTCTAGAGGTACAAGTGGTATTACAGGACGGGACGGGCCGGGTCTAGCTGGTTAGCATGCTCATTTCAGTAGATATCTCTGCAGCACAGCACATAGACGTCAACTCTGAAGCCTCTTCACATTATGCTGATAACGTTTTGAGTGTTTTAAACTAAATTCTGGCCAGATCTGTCCATTTAAAGGGCTAATTCACCTTCTTCCAATGTTTATATTTGGACTGCCACTTCAGCTGCGACTATTTCAACTATTTGAATGTTTGAATTGCAAATTTTCAGCACCAAGTGCACTTCATTTTTCCACACAAATTATAGTCTTTTATATTCATAACTGACACATCAGTACATGCGAATTCCCCCCTTTTGACCTGTTCTTGCCCCCCCATCCCCAGCTGCTGGACACGGCCAGTCTGCAGGTTCCCCCTCAGCTGGTTCAGGGCTTGTGCGTCTATGACGCGGTGTGGCTGCGCGGTGCCTGTACCTCGCCAGAGTCTGCCTCTCCCTGCCTGCACTTCAACGCCACCCTGCGCTGGGACTACCCGACCGAGCTTGTGCGCCACTTCAAGGTGTACTGGCGGCGGCTGAGAGGACCTGATCCCAGAATCCCCCCTGGTCAGCTGGTTCTGGTGGGCCGGGCATACTCGAATCTTTTCAGAGTAACGGCGCTGGCGGTGCCGGAGCCTCCCGGTCTGCTGGAGCTGGTGGTGGAGCCAGTGATCAGGAAGGGCTTCCCGGTCCCAGAGAGCCACTGGGGAAGAAGAAGCCTCAGCTACACAGAGGACGTAACACAATGACTCTACATAACTGCCTCTTCCAGACACTTCACTAAACGGTGCTGCAGTCAGTCATCGCTCTCATGTCACATTCAACATTCAGCCCAAGTTGGAGTGCATCAATAGCCTCCAGTTAGTTCTTGGACAGTCAGATTTGGAGGATCCAGTGATTGCTCTCTACTGTATAACTTCACCCCTCACTACAGCTGGTTTTATGTGGGTTATGTGCTAGACTGTTGCAGGAGCTGCCGGCTAGAACTTCATGTTATTTAGACGTGACCATTTTATAAATCTCATTGTAAATGTTGAAGTGTTCCTTGCATCACTACAGTTTACTTATTGTAAACTGTGCTGCCAAAGACGTCACTTCATGTTGGGGAATGAAATATAATGAAAATGATCTAATCCTAAAGATAATACTGTAACAGTTGAATGCTTGACTAGTGATTATGTTGTCAGATGACACATATCCAGGGCTACCATGTATGTGCTGAGCATGAGCTTTGCACAGTGGGCTCAGTCAAATGCACTCTTATTACATCTCAGGTTTCTCAATCATGTAATGGAGTCTTCATTCATACTCCATCTCTAAGTTGATGTTTGCTGTGTGATCCAGTGTTGAAATGATATATATACAGTACAATAATGCAAATACAAGATTTACTGTACCAAATATGCAAAATATACATCTCTTTGTTCTCATTCATATCATTAATGTGGTTTATTTTAGTCACTATTAATTTTTCTGACTACTACTACTAATGTGCTTTATGAACCATGAACATCTCACATTCTCTCTGTTTATGATCTATCAACTATTAATACTATAAGTATATTTTGGTGTTTGTTGATTTAAGGAGAAAATTGTATAACTGAAGGATCATTTCAAAAATTGTTTATCAAATTGAATGCGAGGCCCGGCTACCCTGCCACATCATCACAATACAATAAACCACGTGATCATCAGGGGGGTTCGAATTGGCCAAACCAGGTGCATCATGGTAAATGGAAAAGTTACACTTCATTTAGATCAATTCATTTACTTTGACATAAAAATGTGTGGAAATGTTCAGAGCAGAGCTGAAGTCTGCACTAAAACCTCACAATCTCTGTCTGGTGTGGTGAAGAGAGCCAACGCAATGAATGAGATCTGTCTAAATATGCGTATAAAAAGTGCAAACATTTTAATATGCTGGTGTCTTGTGTTGATGAAATCATCTCATAGGTCTACCAGACCTGCTGGATGAACAACTGCTCCATCTGTGTAAATCTCGGCTAACAGTCTTGGAAACATAAACGAGTCCAAAAGATGATCGAAAAGATTTCTGCACACTTGGATCCATGCTGCATTTCACTAGATTTTTTAATATTCGGCATTCGGTCTGTCAGACCTTGTCAGAATGTTTGCTCTGTTGAAGGTCTGATGGACCAAAAGCTAAGTTTTAAAGAATCTAGTGAAATACTGTTTGGATCTGGGTGTGCAGAAATCATCTGGTAGGTCTGTCAGACCTACTGCCAACAGCTAACGCTTGTAATACTTGCTGTGTTTCTACTACTACAGAAATACATCATCCTGGAGCACCCTATACTTTGGTTTACGACCAAATACCTGAACTAATGACATTCCCATATGACTCATCTGTACTTTGAGTGTACCGAGTGTTATCATGCTAAAATACCAAATTGGTCAATACTGTAGTAGCAGCAGTAGAGCCTCAAGGAGCTGCTAGCGTGACTCTTCAAAGCAGCAGATTGGTTACTTCTGTACCATAAATGTCCCTGTTCATGGGCATTATCCAAGATTTGGCTTTTAGACAACTTTTTTTTTCTAGAATGAAATAAAACTTATGTTGAATTTGGAGAAAGCAGCTCTTCTCAGATATGTAGAGAGAATAACGATGACGAGCATCTTCGCTTTGAGAAGAAGACACGGCAGCATTTACAAAAAGAAGTGTGTCTTTATTGCTCTGGCTGAAAGTTGCACAGGTCATTGCTGTAATCGGAGAGTCTTCATTTGGTTTAGCAGAGAGAGGAATATAATAAAAAAAAAGGTCATGAGATCACTGTGATTGTCAGAGCCATTCCAGCTGGCGTCGGAGTGGGCGGTGGATCAGCCCTGCTGGGTGATCATCTTCATCATCTGTAAGGCCATCGGTCCCTGGTCTGAGGGAATCTGGGACAACACAAACAGTCCACTTTAATTCTTGTATTGTTGCTGTGTTTGTAGTAAACAATCAGAAGCGCCTTAGTAGCCAACTGATTACAGCACATAACCGCCATGCCCCCCCTCATTTCTATACCAAACTAAATGACACACTGGGCCCTATTTTAACAATCTATAATGCATGATCATGGGGCTGTATTTAGTCTAATTAATCATAGGTGTGTTTTGTGTGTTCCCATTCCCTTTAAAAGCCAGGTGTTCCTGCACCGGACACATTACTATTTTAAAAAGGTGGATACTTCAGATTGGAGAAGCGAGTTGTTTTCTGCTAAGAAAACAGATCTGCTTGTGCTCGAAGTGAAAGTGTACGTGTGGACCCTCCGTCTGTCGTCACCCAATCGCGTGTCCCATCAACAACTCCATCTGACTCCATCTGAGCACCGATAACCTGCTTAACCACCAGTGAGCAGAAGGATAAATATGATAAACATGTATCGATATATATTGAAAACTATTACTTTCCGATGCAATCCACACATCTCACGATGCATTAGGCATGGACGTACAGCCAGGTGCTGCCGGAGAGGTGGTGCGTAACGCATGGACCCATCAGCCTCAAAACGCCGCCATTTATGAGGCGTGTGTGCGACGTGATCAGTGGAGCGCTGAGAGGTTGATCAGTACAGAATGCCTGACAGCCTCACTTCATTATAATCCATTATATCCTGAATGGCCACCTGCTGCCTGTATTTAGTGTTTAACTGAGGAGGAAGAGCGCTGCTTCATCACCATGTATAACAAGCAGAGAGTACATGCATCGTGCTTTGTGAATAATTCACCCTTTAAATAAGGGAAAATACTGCACCAGACTTTAGACAAGTTTTTTGTTGGTCAGTTGCTTTCTGCTGCCTCAAGATAACAATGCAGCACCAAAGCACCTGACCACACCTCACCACCTTTAAGACCAACACACCCATGAGTGCACAGATGGGTGCGAGTACACTCGCCACTTACAAAACGTGGGCGCGAAAATGAGAACTGCGTTAGTGGAAGTTGAAGCCCACTGTGATGTATATATATTCCAGTGTGAAATACCACACCGACTCAAGTTAGTGGCTCATTAAAAGGTGTATTACCAGCCTCATAGATGTGGGTCAGTAGAGCCCTGCTACACTGTTAAAGTGGAAAAATCTTAAAAGCAACTTGTCGGAACATGTATAATTAAATGAAACGTCACCCAAACAAACCGCTTCTTTAGGTTTTGGCAACAAAGCTACATAGTTAAGTTTAGAGAAAAAAAAAAAGATTGTTTTTAGTTTTGCAGTCAAAGTGAATCTGTTTTGTGTTTCTTGCCATCTATACATCGCCTGACTTCTGCTTTATCTGTCATAATTACTACAGCTGCTGGATGTCACAGTCATCTTTTATTCCAACGTTTGTTGATTGTCCATGTGAATCAATGATAAAACCTACTAGTGGGTGCAGCTGGCCCCTACTGACCCACTTCTGTGAGGCATTAAACCACTGATTTAATGACCTGATAACAGCCTAACTGGCTGAATACCAACTGTTATCTGTGATCCTACATGCTGTCTTACCATGTGACCAGCTTTGAGGATCCAATAGAAGGCAAAGTTCTTATACATCTTGCAGAAAGCTCCAGTAACACCCGGGGAGGCGGGGTCATCCAGGGGGGTCCACCTCAGCTTGTTAAACCCAGGTAGGCCCTCCCACTTCAGCCTCTTCACCCACAGCTCCTGACCTGTGACAGGACGTAGAGGTCCACGTGGCAAAGAGGAGTTAAATAAGTGGATGGGTTCACACCACAGGAGCTGAACAGAAGGTAAGACACGGATGAAGTTACCCATGGTGTCCACGATGAGATCCAGCTGACCATTGTAGACAGTGACGTTGACTCCAGCGGTCAGCAGCTGGTCCACTACGTCCACCACAGGCCTCATAAAGTCTCCGGCCATGTAGCTGAAGACGTATTCTGCCTGGCCTGGACACAGAAAAGACCAACAACCATAGAAAGAGGACAAGGAAAAATCCATTCATTGGAACTCAGTCCACTGTGGAGATACAGTACCTCCCCAGGTGACATTCTGGGGGATGATGCCCAGTTTCTTCCTGATTGGTCCGTTCATCAGCTCGCTCAGCGATTGGCTGTGGAGGGGTCGAATATGGCGATGCGTCTGCAGAGCTGGTGGAACAAAGTGGAAAGCTCTGAACATTTAGACTCAGGCAGTGAACCGTTTCACCACCAAACCCAGTCAGCGGTTGTCGGTTTCAAACCGATCACGGCGTCTTACCGATGAAGTCTTCTTCTGCTGCCGAGCTGCGTTTCTCATCCGGCTCCTGGGTGAGGATGTTGTAGAAGTTCACTCCATTGGTGTTCTGACATGAAGAGAAGAGCTCATCAAACCACATGATCCCTGCATGCACGCTACGTGTAGCACGGAAAAATTCAATATGGAGAAAATGTCAATATTGAAAAATGCAATGAAATTCATTAGAAATGCTATGATAAGATGCACGCTTACGCTTTTTTGTGGCATGCACGTAAAATGTTCCTTATTTAACTACGTGGACTATGAGGAGCACAATATAAAGCACAAATGAAAAGAACTGAATACTTGAGGGACCGTCTGGCATTTTGAGAAAAAGCCTTGAAAATAATCTTTTGCTTTTGACGCTGAAGCCAGGAGAAAGCAAACATTTCCCAAAACTGTTCTTGTAACATCAAGCATTGTCCAGTTATTGCCTGTGAAAATGAACACTTAGTTTCAATAGCAATTAAAAAAAGCAGGGTCTCTTCCTAAAATATGATATGCAATTAGAAAGAGGGGAAATTTATTAGAAATACAAGGCCCATCTTTAAATTAAGCCTGTCGCAAATAAGTCACTAGTTGAAAATTTGCACTAAACATCAGGAAATTTGAGCTGATACAGCATTGTGATCATTCCTTGGTATTTATGGATATACACTGTAAATTGTTCCCCGTTTACAGCATGAACCAGTGCTGCAGCTCCTCCGGCGTCGTACCAACCTGCTCCACCACCGTCTCCGCCACCGACCACAGCTCTGTGGCCTTCTGAAACTGCTGCTGCTCCACAGCTCGCTTCACCGCCTCCGCCGCGCTGCTGACGTCCGCCAGGCCGAAATCATCCAGCAGCGACTGCACAGCAAAGCAACCGAGATGAGATGGACGCTCAATAGAGCAGCTGCACCACACGTTTTAATGCCTATGGCTGCTTACTTACAGTAGTGTACAGGTACGGTCCCCAGGTCATGACCGAGTCTGCGGAGGAAGCAGAAGGCTGTCATTTCTCCAACCAACTTTTAAATATAAAGCCTTTAAAAGAGCTCTGATCAGTGCATTTACCTTTCTTCCTGTTGATTATAAGTATGAACCACATTAACTCCTGCTGAGAAATTCACCAAACTCCCTTTAAAATGCCGTTTTTGTTCTGGGTGAACGTCACACAGCTTACATGTTTATTGTTGTTAGCATCGTCTGGGAAATTCGGCACAAATGCATAAATCTCATTTCAGAAAACAAGTCCTTACCTCCCCAAGGTTGATGTTATTGTGTGGTGTTCCTGGCGTATTTTCTTAAAGGGGACCTATTCTGCTCATTTCCAGGTTCATACTTGTTGTGGGTTTCTACTTGAACACGTTTACATGCTTTACTGTTCAAAAAACGCTTCTAATAGCGGCTGTGCTGCACCTCTTTTCACCCCGACTGAAACGCTCTGTTTCATGGGTGTCAAACTCTGGCCCGCGGGCCAAATTTGGCCCGCAGTGTAATTATATTTGGCCTGCGAGGCAATATAAAATTACTATTAGAGCTGGCCCGCTGGTATAGAACAGCGCATTCACTGCTAATACTACAATCCCATAATGCTCTGATGGTGGTTGATTCATTCATTACTGTTATTTTATTTTAAAATTTGTTAGCCTGTGGAAAAAGCTTATTTTGATATTTACCTCAGAAGGCTGCAAACAGAAAAGAGGCATACAATACTATTTAAATTTTATTTAATATGCCATTGATGTTTTTTTTTTTTTTTTTAATTTGAAATGCGATTTTGCATGTCTGCACTACTACGTTACATAAGCAATGATGTTCCATATTCAATGTTAAAGCAAAACTTGTTTGGGTCCATATTAAAGGTTCATTTGTTCAACGTTGGCCCGCAGCTTTGTTTAATTTCAAATTTTGGCCCACTGTGTATTTGAGTTTGACACCCCTGATCTGTGTGATTGGTCATCTGAACCGAACTCTTCTGACTCCGTTCCAGCTCCGCTCTAACTAGCTGCTGGTCGGGTATTAACAGAGACAGCTCAGAGAGGAGACGGTGCACTGAGAGGCAGCTTCCTGTATCTGTGTCACGTGGGTGCCTTCATGGCCCCGCTCCTTTTAGGAGAGGAGCGGCAGGTCCCGAATCTCATTAACTCCAATGGGAAGAAGTGAATGTGGACACATATTCTTGGCCCCATGGTCAAAGTAAATATTGGGCCCTTCTCTTACAGGCTACATATCTTCCCGAACATTGTGACAGACGAACAAATCAGAAGAAAATTAACTTTGGTTATTATACGGCTGTTAAATACTCAAGTGTCCTAGTGGTTGGTGGGCGTAAGGTGATGGGAAGTGGGTACCATTTCAAACCACTGGCGGAGCATGTCTTTGCAGTCTTTGTTATAGGCTATCTTTGGTATTATAGAAATGTGTTACTTGGTGACATCGCAATTCAGGATCAATGTGGAACCCCCTTTGGCCTGGATTTGCAGACCTTTAACACAAAACTATATAACACACTAAAGGAAAGGGGAAAAGCATAATAGGTCCTCTACCTAGTACCTTTTACAGACAGAAATCTGTAGTCAACTATGGTGTGAATGCGCCGGCAATTCCCACAGGCTGTACTGGTTTTAAATGAGAACCGATACAAGCATGCGTGGTTTGATTACTTCCCATTCCTCAGGAAAAAGCAGCACTTATTTCCCTATGTGGACAAAACCACTGAAGAAATCACAATAATTGGTTTGGTAGGAAGGATTTCAACTGAGGATTATGGAGAGCTAAAGTACATTTAACTTGTGCTGATGCTCTGTAGACCTCGGTATGCCTTGTCACTGTTCCAATATCTAGATGCGCAGCATTCCAGTGGGGTTGTTTTTGTCGACTATGTCCAAAGGTCGTGGTGCAGGACTGACCAATACTGACCCAGTGGGGAAATCCATGAGTCCCCGAGGGCCACGCCAGCAAAGTTGCATTTCACTGTTCCTTCCGCTATGGCCTGGACAGACGGAGACACAAATTAAACACCAGCGTCTTCAGCTACGAACATCCATACCAGATTTCAATCAGAAAGGTGAGAGCGCCCCCAGTTTAGTTACCGTCATTGATTGGAACGTTTTCAGAACTTACTGACGACGGTTTGTGATCGTTTCTACAAGCAGTGATTCTTAAAGTGGGGTCCGCGGACCTCCAGGGGTCCGTGGCCCTCTGTCAGGGGATCCTCCAGGTGGGGAATATTTGTGCCAATAACAGAAGCATATCGAGTCCTCTGTTATTTCCTTAATTGCTTTTTTCATATAAATAAAACCCATTTAGTTCATTTTGGTGTATCAGCGGTACGTTATCAATAGGTGGTCGAACGGCAGACGCTAAAAACTGACCGTGAATGCATCTGCTCCGTACGAAGCTTCAGCTCAGAGCGCTGGGGGTCAGATTTCACACACAGAATGAGAAAGAGCTGAGAGACAAGGTGATGGCGGAGAATTTGGGGTCGAAGCGAAAAGCCAAACAGCCTGTTTGGCAATATTTCAGATTTAAACCCAATATTATAAAGGGAAGCATCACGTTAATGATGTAATTGTCGTGAGGAGCACAGAGTGGTGCACGGCGGAGCTGGATGGAAACTTGCAGCGCTGCAATAAAAGCTGGACTGGAGAACAGCTATCCAACATTAAAGATCAGCGTCGGCGTGCTACAAATATTGACCATCATCTCCCTGTGTAAAATGTTCGGTGTCATCGGTAATACCAGTGTTGTCAACTTTATTAACCAGTGGGAAAATTTCCCTACTCTGCCAGACTCTGGAAGACCATTTTTGTGTCAAATGATTGGTTTCTTCAATAAATACCCATGTCAGCAGGAATGCAGCAATGTACAGCTAGTGGGTCATTGTTGGGAAATAAACCCCTTCAAGGCGACGCAAGATGTGGTTTATTTCACAACAATGACCTTCTCGCTATACATTATTCTGTAAGTTATTAGCCAGCTAGCTGGTGAGCATGGAGAAATATTTGAGTCAGTCCATATCGTCAAGTGACACTACGAACAAACTAGCTAAAGCAAGAAAATATGACGACGGGTATATGGAGCGGCAGCGACGGAGACCAAATGTGTCTTCAGGTGCCGGCGAACGAAGCCACGAAACCAGCCGAGCTAAAACGACATCTGATTACAAAGCACCCAGAATATCAGGGCAAAACATGGTGATATTAACATGATTTAAAGTGAAATTAGTTGCTGTTTATTACTATCAGACAGGTCTGAAGTATTTAGGTTGAGAAGTTTCAGAATACACAGAGGTCGTAAGCATCATGCTGAACCGGTGTTCTGATTATGAGGAGGTCCTTGGAAAATGTCCTACCCTTTAAGGGGTCCCTGGCCCCTGTTCTACAGTAATACATGTCTGGAGCCCTACGTCCATACTGTCCTTACAGACCAATTTGAATTATACAAGAGGAAATACAAGCAAGCAAATCATAGCAGCATGGCAGTAAAGTGTATTACTTCTACTCCAGATTACACTGTTCTCTGGGGAACATGCTGCTCAGTTTTGGTTTTTTATTTGCCTACTCAGCCATCATGTGACCACTGTTTGACATGGGGACTTTCCAGTATCAGTGAGCTCACATGACCTGTTTGAAAGAGAAGTCACACTGTGCTGTGAACTCACCTTGGTGAGCTCCAAGGAGATCGCA
Source organism: Pterois miles (assembly GCA_947000775.1). NCBI lineage: Eukaryota > Metazoa > Chordata > Actinopteri > Perciformes > Scorpaenidae > Pterois > Pterois miles. Next base: position 1,475,346 of record CAMQGK010000567.1, on the reverse strand, counting down.
GCCGCCATCTTCCCTCCATACGACTCGGAGAAGATGTAGAAGGGGATTCTCTGAATAAACAGAATAAAAACACAGAGGAATAAAGAGCCGAGGCTGCGCTCGTTTCACTGAAGACTAGAATTAAGAAGATAGCATTTATAGAAGAACATGGATATTTAAGCAATACTTCACCCCCAAAATGACCATTTGCATTTCAGTTACTCATCCAACACTGTTTTTCTCACATGCCACCACGGTGAATCAAAAACAGAGCATCTTCCCCAAAATCGTACTATTTAAAACACTTCTGCATAGACAGTACTCACACAGATGAGTAGCGCGTCCCCGCAGGCGTGGATCCGTGTTTTAAATAGTCCGGTTTCAGGGAAGACACGTGTTTGGGACGCAGGGAGCGTACGACTGGATAAATGAGACTTGGATTATGCTGCACCGGTTGTCAAAATGGATGGCTTGATATGGATTTGCTGTTGTTTAATGCAGCCTCTATTTACTTCAACTCAAGACTTTTCTCTGAGTTTGGATTCTCCGCTCACTCATGACAGAACTACACAATTCAATGTGACACGGGGTGAGTAACTGATGTAGAAATGGTGATTTTGGTCACTGTAGGTCTGCTCTAGACCTAAATTTTACTGTCAAATGCTGTATTCACTTTTAAAAACAAGGTTTGTTGTTTAGATTCAGTTTGCAACCAGTTATTAAAAGTTACGTCATTGCTTAAGTATTTTAAACCTGCATTCTTTCTATCAGCCAGCAGGGGGCGACTCCTCTGGTTGTATAGGACTACATGAGAAAATGAGCCTACTTCTCACTTGATTCATTACCTCAGTGAACATTGTAAAGAAAAGTTTATGGCCTCAAACACTAGTTTCAACTCTTCCTCAATACAAGATGATCATTTAGTAAATTATGGTCCTGTTTAGAGGAAAATAGACCATAAAGTAGTGGACGCTTTAAGGTGGGACGACCTTGTAATGGACAGATTGCTACCACGGCGTTGTCAGTGTTTTTGTGGTACAACTTTAACCCTTTCATTGTGTGTTAACCACTTGAAAAATTTAATACTAACATTTTGGTCAACAAAGTTACTTTTTCAGTGTTCACTTGTACTCGGCTCCAACCTCAGCATTTTGTTCTTTGACCTCACTCTACATTTAACATACACACCACGCCTGTTGTGCCTGTAAGAGACAATTTTATAATTTGGTTCAACAAATTTATTTTTCAAACTTAATTATATCATAAGAATACCGAGGACAGGGATTCAGTGATTGTCCACAAAAATGTCTGAGGTCTCAATCTGTCAGAGAAGTGGCAATTTTGAAAAAAAATGGGACAATTAAATCAGCATGTTTGGAGCATGCAAACTGAGTATTTACACTAAGAAGCATGATTACCTGACTCAAGACCAGGTAATACCAATAAAATGAAGCAGAGCTGATGTTTTCTTTGGGACTAGCGTTTCTTTGTAATGTTAGAATACGAAGCTCCAGTGACGTACCTGAAACTCTGCCCTCTCTGTAAAGAAGTGTTGGAGCAGCACCAGCATGTCTGAGGCCACCGTGGCCACATTGGTAGCGTAGCAGTCCGGCCGCTCGGTGTAGCTGAAGCCAGTACCCACAGGGTTGTCTACAAACAACACACTGGCCGCCTGAACCTGGGGAGCAAACACACACACAAATACAATACATCAGCATGGTAACCTGCATGCCCTCCATTAAACATTGTTACAACACCTACCACCCTCAAAGTTACAAAAGGAATAGTCCGTAACAAGGTGTGCATTAAAAAAGGTATAGTTAATGCTAGTGTGGGCAGTCCAGAGGTCAGGGGACAGGAAGCGTCCCACCCATCCGTTCTAGAAACAAGGATTGCGATACACAATGCAGGAAATGACTAACGAAGTGAATCACAGCCACAGCTTTACATTTTTAGATCTGCAGCGCTCCAAAGCAGAGTTTCCTCGTCACTAAACAGCCGGTTGAACAAAAGGCAGATTAATTTAAAGAGGACATATCATGAAAAACTCCCTTTTGCAGTGCTTGATGTCATACATCTGGGTATCTGGAGGTCCTACCAACCCACAAACTGTGAAATCAGAAACCCAGTCAATTTACTGTGGACCGTGTAGATCGAAAAACATATGATTCACCCTTCGTACGTCACATGCTTACTCATTAGAATACAGTGCTGCAGGGACAGTGTGACGGTCCAACGGGAAGCGATTACCACCCTGGTTCCCAGCCAATGGGGTTGTTCATTGGGTTTTGGATCATTGCAGATAATCAGCTCTGTGGTGAACACGCGTCTACGATAATGACAGGTTTTGTTCACCAAGACAACCTCCACGAATTAACTCTTAGGTACACCTTGCTAGTAAAAGGTTGGACCCTTAATTCTTCGTAGTATACTCTCAACAAGGTGTTGGAAACATTTCTCAGAGATTTTGGTCAATATTAACATGATAGCATCACACATCAGTTGCTGCAGATTTGTTAGCTGCACATCTATGATGCGAGTCTCCCGTTCCACCACATCCCAGAGGTGCTCTGTTGGATTGAGATCTGGTGACTGTGGAGGCCATTTGAGTACAGTGAACTCATTGTCATGTTTAAGAAACCAGTTTGAGATGATGTGAGCTTTGTGACCTGGTGCATTATCCTGCTGGAGGTAGCCATCAGAAGATGGTACACTGTGGTCATAAAGGGATGGATATGGTCAGCAGCAATACTCAGGTAGGCTGCAGCATTTAAACCATGCTCAGTTGGTACTAAGGGGCCTAAAGTGAGGCAAGAAAATATCTCCCACACTATTAAACCACCACCACCAACCTGAACCGTTGATACAAGGCAGGATGGATCCAGCTTTCATGTTGTTTACACCAAATTCTGACCCTGCCGTCTGCATGTCTCAGCTGAAATCAAGACCAGGCGACGTTTTTCCAATCTGTTATTGTCCAATCTTGGTGAGCCTGTGTGAACTGTAGTCTCAGTTTCCTGTTCTTAGCTGACAGGAGTGGCACCGTGTGGTCTTCTGCTGCTGTAGTTGATCTTCTTCAAGGTTCGACGTGTTGTGTGTTCAGAAATGGTGACCTACATTCCTTGGTTGTAAGGAGTGGTTATTTGAGTTACTGTTGCCTTTCTATCATCTCCAACCAGTCTGCCCATTCTCCTCTGACCTCTCACACCAACAAGGCATTTTCGTCCACACAACTGCCGCTCACTGGATATTTTCTCTTTATCGGAGCATTCTAGATCTGGTTGTGCATGAAAATCTCAGCAGCTCAGCAGTTTCTGAAATACTCAGACCAGCCCGTCTGGCACCAACAACCATGCCACGTTCAAAGTCACTTAAATCCCCTTTGTTTCCCGTTCTGACGTCCTGACCACAAACATCACACAACAACTCTGACCCAGTCGTCTATGCGCCGTCTTTGCCTATTTTTTTTTTCTGCCTCCAACACGTCAACGTCTTGCTGCCTAACATATCCCACCCACTGCCAGGTGCCGATGTAACAGGATGATCAATGTTATTCACTTCACCTGTCAGTGGTCATAATGTGGTCAATGTTACGGCTGATTGGTGCTCATCACCCACAGCTTGAGGACTACCTTTAAAAAAGGTGCACCTTATGTTTCTCTCCAGCCAATCAGAGCAGACTAGCTTTTTCAGGAGGGGGTCTTAAAGAGACAGGCGGTAAAACAGAGAGTTTCAGACAAAGGGTGAACACACACATATTCAGACAGAGAGGATGACAAAAAGTGTTTTTTGGACATTAAAGCATGTAAAGTATGAACCTGGAAACAAGCAGCAGGCCTCCTTTAAAACCTTAAGAGTATCCTTCTTACCCAGCTCGTCTTCCTGGGTTCTAGGTTCCGGTTCAACGGTCCAATCTCCTCAAAGTTCCCAAAGCCACTTCCTGATCCTCCTGGTCCACCCTGAGGATGGACACATGGGCAAACAGCACAGGGGCGATTTATTACAACAAAAGCCATGTATGCATTTAAAGCTGCAGCAGGTAGTTTGGAGTAAAATGATTTTAAAAAATCATGTTTTATAAAACAATCACTATATCCTGACAGTAGTGCATGAGACAGCTAATCTGGAGCAAAAAAAAAAAATCATGTTCCTGTGTCCTAATGTGCACCGGAGCAAAACGATCAATCAGGGCTGATCTGGAGTCTGTCGTCTCTGAGCAAATTTTCTCATTTTACAGCTAAACAGTAACTACAAGATGCTTCTGGGAACATCTGAGGTGAGAAATAGACCAGTAACAGATTATTGATTCATATTTGATCAGAGTTGGTGAGCGATTTATAGCTGCCTCAGTTGAATGAACAGCCAATAGGAACGCTCTCTCTCTCTCTTTGAAATGAGCTGTGATTGGTCAAAGTCTCCCGTCATGGGCTAGATTTTTTTAAATCCTGAAGACAGCCCAGAGGAGGTGCAGAAGTCTAGTTTTCTCTCAGAACAATTGAATTACAATATGCTGAAAGGTTATTATGGGATTTTTACCCAGTGAAGCCAAAAATAGTCTGCCTACTGCAGGTTTAATGAGCTGTTATTTCACAGATTATATCTTCTAACCTATTTCCTGGAGAGGACTCATACTATATTATCCACAGCAAAAATGACACCTAATCTTTTAGCCAGATGGCTGCTTTTGGCTCTTACAGCTCTAATCACCTGACGTTATTAGTCAGCTCGTCCTTTGTAGGTGGAAATAGAAGCTGTTACACCACCAATGCTTTTTCTAGTGGTTATTTTAACATTCCAGCTGTCACCAATCACAGCAGTGTTTCAGCGTTTTAACGGTGTGAGTCACCGCCAACTATTTCTGATGTAGCCATTGCCTTACATATTTAGAACCGTCAAAATTAACCCAAAACACGTTTAACACCACTGATTTAACATTAACTTCACTTGTGATTTTTAGGTTGTAGCAGCTTCAGTTTTAAAGCCAGAGTGAAGATACCGGTACTACTACTCTGAGTGAAGGAGGATAAATAACGCTCCAAATTTCTGCTAAATTTTGGTGAGGAAAAACTGTCATGCCCATTTTCAATGGGGTCCCTTGACCTCTGACTTTATGAATAATCACATGCATTTTGGGACAAGTCATAGTCAAGTCAGCGCCTGTTGGGCTGCAATATTATTTTATGCTAAATGCAGTACCTGTGAGGGTTTCTTTGTTTTGTGCTGTTAATTTATTTCTGCTAATATATACATACATTTGCATAAAGTAGCATATTTGGTCAGTCCCATATTAATAGCAAATACTTAAATCTCCTTTTAAGGTACATTTTGAACAGATAAAATGTGCGATTAATCGTGATAAACTATGGGTAATCATGCGATTGACAGCCCCCAACCCTATGCAACTGTGTTTTAATATCACATTACAGAGTCTTGGGATCTTGTGACAGACAAAATAAAGAAATAAAGGCAGCAGAAACTGAAATACAGTCAGAGACCCTGTCATGGGCAACCAAAATTTAATAAATAAATAAATAAATAAATAAATAAATAAATAAATAAATAAAATCCCAGAATGCAACTTAATTGTGGGGCGGCAGTAGCTCACTCTGTAGGGAGTTGGCTTGGGAACCGGAGGGTCACCGGTTCAAGTCCCGACATGGACCAAGAACTGAGTGTGAACTGGTAGCTGGAGAGGTGCCAGTTTACCTCTTGGGCACTGCCGAGGTGCCCCTGAGCAAGGCACCAAACCCCCAACTGCTCAGGGCGCTTGTCAGGAGCAGCCCCCTCACTCTGACATCTCTCCATTACTGCATGTTTGTGCATGTGTGTGTTCGGGTCTGCATGTACCGTGTATAAGTTAACAACAGAGTGTAAAAATTAATTTCCCCTCGTGGGACTAATAAAGACTATCTTCTTCTTCTTCTTCTTAATAAGATCTTTAGTTTAGACCCCTCCCTGGTCTGCTGCCTTCATACAGGTCAATGTAATGCATGGAAACCTGGGGCGTCCTGGAAGTTAAGGGGGAGAAAAAACGCATAAATTGCAAAAAAGAAGTCAGTCAATCCACTGCAGAAACAGCGGAAATGAGCGGACGTGGCGGTGTCCTACCTGCAGCCACATGACCAGAGGCAGGTCCTGGTAGTCTGCAGACTGGCTGTCAGCGTAGTAGAGCCACCAGAACATGTGGGCCCCGTCCCTCACCTCCACATAGCTCCAGGCTTCTTTAGCTGCAAGCGGACCGGAGAGACCTGCACGGGGTTCAGTTACAGCCACAGTTTGAAGCCGTCCTTCGGTTACCCGGATAACGTCACCTACTCGCAGGTAAACCGGTTAGACCCTTACAGGCGCAGCGACTGTTCACCTAACAGCATCAAGTCAACGTTACTTCCGTTCAGCAGCCAGCTGACTGGAGAGTGATAGAAATGTAAAGGCTCTGCATAAACACAACATTTAATAATCCCAAAAATCCCAATAATCCTACCTGTAGAGACGATAACAGCCAGTAGAACCAACAAACCGCTTCCTGCTTGTGTCCGAGCCATTGTTGAGGCGGGAGTTGAACGCGGCTCTGCTCTGCTCGGATTTATTGCTACAAGAAATCACATGACCACCACCCTGGGTCAGCTGACCGGGGACGTCATCACCCCGTTCCCTCCCCACCCCCGCCACCAAAATAAATAAATAAATAAATAAAAAAACAATGACGTTAATGAACTACAATTCCCTTCTTTTATCTGGAGTCTAGCAGAACCCATAGACGCACATATTATATATATAATATACAATTTATACTATATATACACAGTATATACAGTATACTATAAATATAAATATACTTATACCTGACCCCTCCCAGAGGGCAGTGTTGTAAAAAAGTCAGGGTAACCCACAACTTCCGGTTAAATATTGCTCCTTCAAAATAAAAGCCCAAAGGACCAAAATACAAATAAAAGGACAAAATATATACCCAGTCACCTAAAACTATTGATCTCAGATAAATAGACGTAGTTTATTATAGATGTATGTATTGCCAAATATAAATATAATGAAGTGGAATGCACCCCATTTTTTTTCATTTTGTTTTTTTTTTTTATTTTATGATTTTTTTTTTTCAAAAACTTCAATGTAGATTTGGGGCAATCAGTACGAGTGGCTGTATTTATCAGTACAGTATTCAGTATTTTTTTACGACAATCTGTGAAATGTTTGTCATATTTTTTTATTTGTGAACAAATGCAATAAATGAAAAATTATTATGGAATGTGATTTTACAGGGCAAATATTTTCAGAACAATTAAGCGTTCAGATATAATGATAATAATACTATTGTTATTATCATTATTATTATTATTATTATTATTATTATTAGTAGTAGTAGTATTAATAATAATAACAAGAAGAAGAAGAAAAAGAAGAAGAAAAAGAAGAAGAAGAAGAATTTAGTCAAAAACCCAAATATCCTAATTTCTTTTATTCAGTATATAAATGCAGAATGTGTATTGAATGTAAAGCATAAAATAATAATAGTAATAATAAATAATAATAAATAATAATAAGATAGAGAGAGTACCATCAATTCTTTTTTTCCACCTCAAGCTCTGGTTGTAACTAGTGCCTTATTACTGCTGATACATCATTTTACAATGGTTTGTTATTATAAAGAGGGACTATTGGAATGGTGAAAAATTATTTAGACTGATGTTTACCCTCTATATATGGTGAAATGTATTTACGTAAATCATGATCAGTAAATGTGAAAGAGATGTTAATAAAGAGCAGCACTTCTCCGCAGCTCCTATGGGCGGATGGCTCTTATCTTGAAAATCCACATCATAAATATTGTTCCTGTTTCCGGCGGAACCCGAGCGGTGTTTTGGAGTGTCTTTCGGCGTGGTACCGGTTCTGTTGCCGTCATGGCTGCCCACAGTAACACCTTTATCCGCGTGCGCCTCGTCTTCGACTACCCGCCGCCGGCGGTGCTGGACTGCCGGAAGTGCTTGCTGCTCGTGGACCTGAACACGTGTCGCGTGGTGGCGGATCTGGAGAGCGTCATCAGGGAGAAGTTCGGGTTCAGCCGCAGGAGCATCCTCAGCCTCTTCGTGGACGACTGCTACCTGCCGCACACCGAGAGCGTGTACGTGGTGCGGGACAACGACAGCGTCAGGTGCGCGTACTTCCGTCGTGGTAATGTACCCGGGCTGCGCCGGTTCATTCATGCGCTCAGTAGGTCTGTGCGGTGTGAGCAGGTCACAGGTCAGCTCTAACAGGCAAACACCAGCACCCAGGGGTGAAGTCTCTGGGTGCTCCGTGTCTGCCTGCTGCAGGTTCAAAGACGTGTTTGCTCAGTTTTACTGTTTTTACTGTTCATGTCTCCAGGGTGAAGGTGGACTGTCTGGCTCCGGTGAACAGCAGCCGTCCAGACAGCGCAAGGGAAAACTGCAGGAAGAGACGGAGACACGCAGAGGAGGATGGGCCGGCACAAGATGGAGTGAGCGTGGAGTGGAAGAAAAAAAAGAGGAAAAGAAAGAGCGAGGAGCTGCTGGAGAGGGAAACCAAGCAGGCGTCAGGTGATGAGAGGAACAAGAAGTCTCCAGTAAAGAAGAAGAAGAAGAAGAAAATAAAGAAAGCTGAGAACAGCCTTACTGTCACCCCCAAACCAACTGTCACCCCCAAACCAGCTGCTCCTACCAAAAAAACCCCAGCTACTGCTGACCAGCCGGTTAAAAGCACCAAGAAACCCCCAGTGGCAAAACCCCCGAGTGTCTCCTCCTCAGATTCCAGTAGCAGCAGTAGTGAGGAGGATGAAGCCCCCATAAAACCAGCTGCCCAGAAAGCAGCACCCAGAACGCCCTCCTCCACCCCTGCTGCTGCTTCCAAGCCGCCTCCAACCCCCAAACCCACCCAGACCAAATCACAACCTCCTTCGTCATCTTCAGAAAGCTCCTCTGATGAGGCCACCGCTGTAAAGAGCCTGCCGAAAACCACCTCCACAGCCCCCAAAGCAAGAATAAGCGCTGACTCTAAATCTCAGCAGGCTCCTCCTGCCTCGCAGCCCGCAAACGGTGCGCAGAAACGGTCCGCCAGCGTAGCGGTGCCCCCTCAGGACTCAGACAGCGAAGAGGAGATCAAGCTGGTTATCCGACGGCCGATGCAGCAGCCTGGCCTCGGTGCAGGTAGTCCGTGGTCTTGGAGAGGCGGTGGCCGAGGACAGAGCAGGCGTGGTGGTCCTGGAGAGAGGGGATGGGGTGGAGGTAGAGGGGGCGTCAGAGGGCACAGCGGCAGCTCTGAGTTCAGCTATAATGGAGCCACGGAGCCGCCCCGCCACACCGATACACTGAGCAACGTGTCCGTGGTCCTCCAGGTCTGTCTCTACTGTACCACACTATCATGCATAGTGTCCTTTCAAAATACATTTCTCTTTTCACAGGAAGTTAGGTTTAGGCAACACAACCGCTTAGTTATGGTTAGGAAACGGTTTGTTTGACCCATCCACCTCCGCACCCTCCCTGAAGTGACTCTCACACTATTAATACTACGTCAGTTGTGTCAAATAACACCAGGGGTGGGTTAACACAGGAGTTCGCTGAAAGCCCGGTTCATCACGTACCGTCACTAAAGGGTGCCTCTGTGCATCGGTTTCCGATGCAGAGGGGCGCTGCCCAATCGGCGGTATTTGACGAATTAGGAATTAGAACGGGTTGTCTGTTACAATTTGAGGTAACAGTACTATTGCTGTCAATACTGCTTCAACATGTGGAGAAAGCCAAAGCTCAACTGGTCTGCGTAGTTACGGTTGCTAAGTTAGGATTGGACGAGCAGAGGTCGGGGGGAGGGGTTTAATAAATAGACAATTACATTAATGAAATCTGAAATCTTATTGGCACTACAGTTACATCTGATGTGTACGTGGAAACATGGTCATTGTGTTACCTGCCCTTAAAGAAACACTGTGTATGAAAAGGCATTAATACTGTGTTGTGTTGTTGTGTGTAGAATGGAGCGGAAGGAGCTGCCAAACAGGACTACAGCTCTATGCCGCTGCTGGCCGCCCCCCTCAGGTGGGGCAGAGGATTGCCTTCAAGGTGGGCCGAGTCTAGTCTCATTCTGGTTCCTGTGTATCTGCGTGACGACATGCTGACCTGTTTAGCTTTGCTTCTAGTGTCAGTTTGGAACATGAGGGGGAAATCCATCTCAGACAGTTCGGAAATATGGTAGTAGTAGTAGTACTAGTAGTACTAGTTGTAGTAGTAGTAGTTGTTATTGCACGCGAAAGAATAATTCACATTAAAACAGCATTAGACCTACTGGTAATTAAGGCTGCTAGTAACGATTACTGCAGCACAGTTTTTTTGTGATCAAATTTTGATATGCATTCGAAAATATTAACAAAGAAATCTGTTATTTAAAAAATAATAATAATAATATACTCTATATCTGTGATGATATAATTTATCTAAGCCTCTTAAATCACACTTGTATTTCGTTGTGCCGCTTCCTGGTGTGACCAGATCTTAATCAATGCTTAAAATATTATTATAATATATTATTATATTTCTATTATTATATATTATTTATCATAATATTTATTTATTTATTATATTCTTATATATTTTTTATTATTATTACTATTATTACTATTATTTAAAAAACAACTAAGTTTTTGTTTTAAATAATGTACTTTTTTGCTCATATTTTCTGACACATATCTTTAAAATCCATAAAATCGCTACTTGCAGCTTAATTATCAGTAGGTCTAATGCTGTTTTGATGTGAATTATTATTTTCACATGCAATAACAGGCAGTAATCAACCATATTCATGCACTGTCTTCCATTAACACATCTGCCACCAGCACCAACAAATCATTCAGCGCACCACCTTTTATGACGGTAATAATTCTAATAATAATAATGAATATTGCCTTTGTATGTGCGTGCTCACAGTTACTGGAGCTGACTGAGAACTATACACCAGAGGTATCCGACTATAAGGTGAGTGAAATCATGTGTGACCTCGGAGAGAGCGTCACAATGAATCCTACCGCACCACTGACCGACTGTGTTGCTCTACATTTTAGGAGGGAAAGATTTTGAACTTTGACGTAACAACCAAACAGATTGAGCTGGAACTACTTAAGACTTCTCAAGGTAGGGATCATTTCACTACTGACACATTAATCGTATTTTAAAATGCCTAATTCATAAAGTAAGTATTCAAAAGACCATGGCTGACCATGGCTTTACAGTATTGTGGTTATTAGAGGTTATGGAAAAAACGTCCTCACCGCCCATTTTAAAAATAATTTACTTTTCCAATGTGTTCCTTGCATGCTTCTCCCTCAGCTCCCGTAGAGCCTGGTAAGTTTGACCTGGTCTATCAGAACCCAGATGGCTCGGAGCGCGTGGAGTACGCAGTGACCAGAGGCTCTCGGGTAAGTCTTCGAAATTTAGCTACTTATTATTAAAGAGTTACTAAACAGTTTCTTTCCACGACTGAGATGCGAAGGATCGATATCGGTCTCACGTCTGCGTGTTAAATATGTAACTGCCCAAAGTTAACCATGTCCTGGACTAGAGGTAGACTGATTTGGCCTATAAATTGGTGCAGATAGAATCGTTATTTGCCAAACTGGGCTCTGATAGTGGCCGATGGCTGCACAGTCGCCACCGGTCACGCTGCTATATATATTGCTGTTTTGCATGGAGGCTTCAGACACAAAGTCAAGGTAGATGGGAAGAATAAAGTTATCTCGAATATGTGACGCAACGTTAGCAGGTTTTTGTCCCAGATACAAGACAGGCAGACGGGGAGGAAAAGAAATCATTCACTGTTACTTTAACTTGCTCACTGTACCGATTTGGTGCCACGTAACCATCCATTCATGATGAATTCACACAGTTAAGGACCTGTTGGGGAGCTGTTGTAGCTCACTTTGTAGAGCGAGCGCTCCATGATCCAACGGTGAGACCTTGCCACAGCGGTCCCGGGTTCGAATCCGGCCTGGGGCCCTTTGCTGCATGTCATCCCCTCTGTCTCAGTACTATTGCTGTCAATAGAAATTGAAAATTAGGCTTCAAACAAAAATAAAATAAAAAAAAACATAAAGGTGCTCAGGTTCTTAAGGACCCCCCCTTCCCTCACAAATATGCACCAGCATTAATGCTTTATAAAAGTGGCATTTCACAATGTTTGAGACACGCAGCTGAGGTAATCCTAGCCGGACACGAAAGCCACACAATGGATTTGCATTTATATAGCACATTTCTAGTCTTCCGACCACTCAAAGCTCTTTACACTACATGTCAGCGTTCACTCACACATTCATACACTGACATCAGGTGCCAACTTTGCAGGATCTAATCTAAATACTCATTCACACGCCGATGGCTATGCCGTAGGGAGCAATCTGGGGTTAAGCATCTTATTCAAGGACATATCGGCATGTGACCGAAGGAGCTAGGATCAAACTACCGACCTGCCGATTGGTGGACGACCTGCTCTACCCTCCGAGTCACAGTCGCCCCACTATCGTTATTATATCAGCCTTTAAAACTCCACCATCGGCCGACTTCTGTCCTGTACTAAATAAGATAAGGGTATTTCCAAATGTCTTGAAACCATTCTGCTTCTGTAGAGATCCAAGCATATGAGGAATAAACTCATTTCTGTCTCTAGAAATCAGTTGTTTCCTGTAACATCTGTGTCAGTCCTGTTGTAATCATGAGCATAATCCTGGTTAAAATAACGTCTTCACTTCCTCCTTCAGGTGACAGAACAGTGGGATTCCCTGCTGGAACCTCGGCTCATCATTTAAATGGGACCTGAGTACATCCTCCCAGTCCGGAGAGATGGATTTACCTTTTCTCTTATTAACTTTGTCTTTCATGATCCTTCAACTTGTACTCCAGTGTCTCAGTTTAAACTGGGGAGTCACTTTGGCATTGCATATGACCGCTAAGGGATATGATTATATTCCCTCCTCTGTTCTTCTAAATACGTCATCACTTTACAGGGAAGAGCTACTGCAGGTCCAACTGTTGACGTATGTTGTATTTGAACTGATATCAAATGCTGCTTTTTTTAATATGTAGGTGGAATGAGTGATCGCTTCCAGGACTGGGACATAATGCTTTTATGTTTTGTACAGAGATGTGACTGGATGTCAGTCTTGGATAAACATTTTTCTAATAAAACGTATTAGATTGCGTGGAAATGTTCTCTTTTATGGAAGGCCATTTCTGCCAGGAAAAGAAAAAAAATGGCCAGAGTTATGAGATTGTAAATTAGGATTTGTATTTTGGTAAATATATTTACATAGTGTTTTTTGATTCTTCTGACCACTCAAAGCACTTTACACTGTCAGCATTCACCCATTCATTCACACATTCATACACTGATGGCAGAGGCTACCATACAAGGTGCCATGTTTGCCCATCAGGATCTAATCCAAATAGTCATTCACACACCGATGGCTCAGCCTTCAAGAGCAATTTGGGTTTAAGGACAAATCGACACCACGAACCACCGACCTGCCGATTGGTGGACGACCTGCTCTGCCTTCTGAGCCAGTCGCCCTGCTTTTATGTAGATCAGAATTACATCAAACTTATGAAATATTAAAGTCACTTGCTTTGTCCCAAATTTGCCATTTTATGTTATCAGGAAATTATAGGGCCTGAAGGTATCTGACTTTAGAATGTCTGAGAGTTCAACACAAAAGCAAACTGTTTTTTTTTTGTTTTTTTTTTTATTATTTTATTTTTCTATTTTTTGAGGCTATTTCTGGAGCTGTCCCGCCACCATAGTCACTTGTATGCGTTTACAGGCCAGTCCAGACCTCTCCAATATGGCGGCTACGCTGACATGCAATCCAAAGGCCAATGCTACATATAGGCCTATTGGCGCCTTCAAATGGAACTTGTGTTCACGTCATGTGTTGCGATCAAGTCGTGAAGAACAGCGCCGCTAAGCAATGGCAATATTAACATTACTGTCCGAGTCTAGAAGCCACAGAGGCTAACAGTTTAACAAGCTAGCAAGTGGGTAACATAATGCAAATGCAGACATAATTACGGAGGAGAAAGACGAGGTCGTTGAGAATATCAACTTTTGTGTTGATATGTTGACATGTTGAAATGTAATCTATGGGACCTGCTCCCTATGTAGATAGCTGATCCCAGCTGGCATTGGGTGAAGGCTGTCCAGGGTGTACAGGTCGCCAGTCCATCACAGGGCACATAGAGACAGACAACCATTCACGCCCACATTCACATCTACGGGCAATTTAGAGTTATCAATTAACCTAAATTGCATGTCTTTGGACTGTGGGAGGACGCCGGAGTACCTGGAGAAAACCCACGCTTACATGGGGAGAACATGCAAACTATTATTATTTTTATGTATTTATGTAAAATAAGAGAAGATGACCAAAAGGTCATTCATTTTATTAATCCTGGGAGGGAAAGTCGCAAAACAGTACTTGCATTGGCCGGGAATCGAACCCGGGCCTCCCGCGTGGCAGGCGAGAATTCTACCACTGAACCACCAATGCTCACACTAAGAATCCTTTGCGCAGATGGGGCTGCACTCTACCGACTGAGCTAAACAGCGCTATTATTATTATTATTATTATTATTATTATTATTTTAGGCTTCCGTACAGTTCTAACATGTTGACTTCATCAGCTGGTTTTCAGTACAGCTGCAGGGGAAAGGGTTCTAGGTCTGGTTCTCAGAGGCCATATTAGGTCACGGAAGCAGCTACTTGGTCCCTCGTGCTATTATTTCGGCGGGTGGCAACCGACACACCTGGATTATTAATTGGCAGCCGGCTTGTGACGCAATGCCTAGTCGTAAATCATCGCTCTTTTCCGTGACTTCTCGCGCCTCCTGAACAAGCGACGCTGCTTATGTCACAGCAGCGGAGGAGGAGACGGAGGAGGAGGAAGAGGAGGTGTTGGGGAACGATGATGGCGACCGTCAGAGCGGCTCTTTAACAGGATAAACCTCCATCTGCCGCCGCCGGAGCCAGCTGTACGATGGAAGGACGCGTCGCTCCCAACCAGGAGCAGCTCCTCCAGTTCCTGAGGAGGCTCAAGGAGGTTTTCGACGTGTGTGACGAGGATGCTGACGGCTTCATCCGGGTGGAGCACTTAGAGGACCTCGGTCTTCAGTTCGGTCAAGGAGACGAGGTGAGAGGCTGGGGAGGGGGGACCGAGACGTCTCCTTAAACGGTCGGCTCCTTTACACGCCAACATTTATTAGTAATAAATAATAATAATAATATTTGACCATATGTGCTCCTGGTAAAACGCACAACCTGTCCTAAATGTCACACAGGTGTGCTAGAGGTGTTAGCCGCTACAGTATCTGTGCTGCTTTGGTGTTTATTTGTCTCTTGGTATGTGACAGATGTTGAACCGGTTCCAGGTGAGGTAGACTGGGCTTTAACAGAAGCCCACCCAGCTTACAGCTATAGAAAATGAATGAATGAATTTGGGACAAATGGCATTAAAAAAGAATAGCTGTTTATGAATTTATTAAGCAGAGATCGTCCTATTGTATCATGTACTTTGCAGTATTAAACCTGCAGTAGGCAGAATGTTTTTGGCATCATTGGGCAAAAATCCCATAATAACCTTTCAGCATATTGTAATTCAAGTGTTCTGAGAGAAAACTAGACTTCTGCACCTCCTCATGGCTGTTTTCAGGATTTATTAAATCTAACCCAAGACGGGAGACCTTGACCAATCGCAGGTCATTTCAGAGAGAGAGAGCGTTCCTATCAGTATTGTGACCAAATATGAATTAATATGCATATTTCTTTCCTCAAATGTTTTCAGAAACATCTTGTAGTTACTGTTTCGCTGTAAAATGAGAAAGTTTGCTCCGGCTGGTGGGTGGTGCTTGTTATTTCCTCAACAGATCTCAACATGGCTGCTTTACACTGTACACTGTATTATATATTCTTCTATCCACTACTGGCCTGATGTATCTTGTGGCATCAAAATGTGACCCAGCCAGTGCTTGAAGTGGAAAAAAATAAATGCCAGTACTGCGTACTGCTGTGTACCGGCCCACTTCGAGCACTGGATCCAGCACATCTCCTCCTATAGTGTAATAGCAGAACATATCACAGTGGCCAAAATAACCAATAATTATATTAACTTGCTGTTGGCTTTTCATAATTGAAGTGAAAGATCTTCTTTGGTGTTACCAATTTTTGCACAAATGTTCAACAATCATGCAAGAATAATACCGTTTATATGGCAGGGGCTATCACTTTTATATCCCCGGTTGTATTAGGCCATTGTGGGCAATTATGCAAATTATATCGGGCAATACTTGATTGTTATATAATCTTTGTATAATTAGCTGGTCACACAGCAGCCATAAAATAGGAATAATACTGAAATGTACTTATAGACCCTAACATTGAGGGAAACGTGTAGCCTGAGTTCTTCATTTATGGCAGTAGCTCCCATCATTATTTTGCTCGTGGCCACTTTCTATGAAGCAATCTCTCCCTGTGTTGCAGCTTACATGTTTAGATGTTAGAAACAGTTCAGTTAAAGTGTGATTTTATTTCTCTTAATGCCCAGACATACTCAGATGCCCAGTTGAGGGTACAGATTAGCTCCAAAGGTACTCTAGCTGTCTAAATGTTGGATCTGATGTGCCCTGTGGGGGCTGGCAGTATTGGCAAGGCTGAAGCAGGTGGTGTCAGCCTCAAGTTCAGTACCATGGAGAGCTCAGCACCATGGAGAGCTCAGCACCAGTCTCAGGTGCAGCATCAACCAGTAGTGCCAGCCTCAGGTTCAGTACCATGGAGAGCTCAACACCAGTCCCAGGTGCAGCCCCAGTGCCAGCCTCAGGTTCAGTACCATGGAGAGCTCAACACCAGTCCCAGGTGCAGTAGTGTCAGCCTCAGGTTCAGTCCTATGGAGAGCTCAGCCCCAGTCTCAGGTTCAGCACCAACCACTAGGTGCCAGCCTCACGTTCAGTACCACGGAGAGCTCAACACCATGGAGAGCTCAGCACCAGTCTCAGGTGCAGCATCAACCAGTAGTGCCAGCCTCAGGTTCAGTACCATGGGAAGCTCAGCGCTTGTCTCAGGTTCAGCACCAACCATCAGTGCCACCCTCACGTTCCGTACCATGGAGAGCTCAGCAACAGTCTCAGGTGCAGGACTAACCAGCAGTGCCAGCCTCAGGTTCATTACCACGGGGAGCTCAACACCAGTCCCAGGTGCAGTAGTGTCAGCCTCAGGTTCAGTAGCATGGAGAGCTCAGCACCAGTCCTAGGTTCAGCACCAACCAGTAGTGCCAGCCTCAGGTGTGGTACCATGGAGAGCTCAGCGCCAGTCCCAGGTCCAGCCCCCGCCCCAGAGCCCCCCATCCCCAGTACCAGCCTCAGGTTCAGTACCCATGGAGAGCTCACCACCAGTCCCAGGTCCAGCAGTACCAGCCTCAGGTTCAGTACCATGGAGAGCTCACCACCAGTTCCAGGTCCAGTAGTACCAGCCTCAGACTCAATACCACTGTGGAGCTCAGTGCCTGTCCTAGGTTCAGTAGTGCCAGCAGGGCTCTCTCTGTGGTACTGATCCTGGCGCTAGCAGGGATGCTCCTGATTCATCATTTGATTGTTTACTCCATGATTCAGCAGCTCGCTAATCTATCATATGCTCAGATTTGGAGCCAAATACTGTATCTGTCTTCATTAGTTTAAAAGTAGTGGCTCAGCTGGCTGCTGTGTTTGGAGCAGTGGCTGGAGAGAGCTGCTTCCTGTTTCTCTGCTCAGTTTATCTGTCGCTTCCAGTCCAGGGACTGTTTCCAGAGTGAATGTAGATGCATATGGGAGATTTAACTGTTGATGGAATTCAACCTGCAGAGATGTGATTAAAATACTTAAATTAACGTTGACAATATACTGCAATTATTTTTTGGTAAGTTACCTTTTTGTCATGTGGAGGAGGTACATTAAAAAAATCCTATTTAGGCCTCAAGTTGATTTTCATAACCTGCTGAAAAAAATCAAATCAATGGCTGCCTGGAAAAATTGGAAATAAAACTTTTAACACACCGTAGGCATTGAATGGTGATCAGTAATGTATAAAGTATATGCTATAGTACATTGGCTTAAACATGCAATTCACTTAAGAAGAAGAAGAAGAAGATAAGAAGAAGATAGTCCTTTATTAGTCCCACTAGGGGAAATTCAATTTTTTCACTCTGTTGTTAACTTATACACGGTACATGCAGACCCGAACACACACATGCACAAACATGCAACAATGGAGAGATGTCAGAGTGATGGGGCTGCTCCTGACAAGCGCCCCGAGCAGTTGGGGATTTGGTGCCTTGCTCAGGGGCACCTCGGCAGTGCCCAAGAGGTAAACTGGCACCTCTCCAGTTACCAGTTCACACTCAGTTCTTGGTCCATGTCGGGACTTGAACCAGTGACCCTCCGGTTCCCAAGCCAACTCCCTACAGACTGAGCTACTGCCGCCCCCAAATGGTTAATATGGTAATATATATATATATATATAATATGGTATGGTAATAACGGTTGAGATGAGGGCTGTTTTTGTTTTGTTTATTCATTTTAAAAAGACACTTGCATGGTCACTACACCAATAAACATGAAAAGTGAAAAGAACATCAAGGATAACACAAAAGGTCACAGGACTTATTTCCACTACCTACATTTGCAGCATATAAAAGCAAAAAAACATCAATTTACAGAAAATATTCACATTGGGCATTAATAGGCATTATTGTGATAACAGATTTACACTTCCTATTATACTAAAACTGGTGGTGCCACTTTATAATAACCATTATTTATAAATGGTAAATTGCAGGTTAAATAAATTTAGTTAATAGTTATTTTACTGTGAAATGATGAAATGATGAGTCATGTTTACCGATGATTTGTAATGCTAGAATTCATGTTATTTTATCATTAGTTTGTGTAATATCTTATTATAGCTGATAAGAGACGATAACTATTATGTTCTGATTACATTAGTAAACTCTTATTTATTACAGTTTATTGTCACACCTATTATAACACTTTATATACTATATTAAGTATTTGTTAATAATTACCAAATGATTTGTAAACAATTTCTGAAAGGTTTACATATCATTTTAAATGATACTTATAATATAGTATATACATTGTTGTAATGTGTGCAACAATAAACAATAAAATAACATAAAATAAATAAAAATAACAAATTATAACATTACAAATAATTAGTAAACATTAATTAGAATTACATGGCTTGTTAATAGAAAATTAACAATTGGCTAAATTTTTAATTAGCTATCAATTTGCCATTTAGAAATGATGGTTATTATAGAGTACTACCAGATTGGTTCAAATGAGAACCTTGAGGACCTTGAAGACACCTAGCAGCCAGGTTCTCCAGTACGTGGTTCTACTTGTGTTGGACTTCAGTTTAGTCTCACCGGGTTATTTGGAGACTGCTGTGTAAAACATGAGCAGAAACTGAACCCAGTAGAGGAGGCAGGTTGAATCCTGGATGATAAACGACATCTACCAGCGAGAGTAGATTTTGCTTTAAGCTGTCATGGCGGCTGAGCTGAGCACCCTGAACACATTACTAAAAATAACTCGTACTAAGAGCGTGGTAGCTACTTCCCCATCTTCCTCCCCTCTCGCAGCTCCACTCATCTCTGTGTTCTTTGTCACCATGGTGACGAGAGCTTCCAGAGGAGTCTGTGAGCAGATTGGTGGGTTATTAAGTAATGTAATGATCGGCCTATGAGATGGTGCTCACTGCACCAGTCCTGTATTTACATTAGTTTCATTTGGGAAACAATGAGACATCCAGAGACATCAGTTTCTATGGTGATTTGTTGACTGCAGTGAGCGTCAGACTGCTACAGGCAGTATGAAATAAATCATTCCTCATGTTTATGACCACCACACTGCTGCTCATATACTGCATGCATGCACGCTGTGGATTATTACAGCATAAATGCAATGGCTATAAAAGCACATACAATAATGTATTTTATATAGGTTTTATTTATGCATTTGTACTGTGAAAATATTTTTTGTGTAAACATTATTTGGGTTTTGTTTATTTTAGCCCTGCAATTTGTTTTTTTTCAAATCTCATATTGAGCAGTTACTCTTATATATTATTACCTCACAACATTTTCCAAAGATATTCAACATTATCGTAGATATGAAGTGTTTCTCTGTTTTATGTGACTGGAAACCGACTGCACATTTTAGGAGGTGAGAGACATTTTCAACACTGCTGTGCTGTGTCTCCCAGCACAGACTCAATAGCATGGAGGAGATACCAGGAGACCGGCTGTTACACAAGGAGGGCTGGGCAGGGCCGTAGAAGGACGTCAACCCAGCAACAGGACCAGTATCTGCTCCTTTGTGTGGGGAGGAACAGGAGGAGCACTGTCAGAGCCCTACAGAATGACCTCCAGCAGGCTACTGGTCTGCATGTTTCTAACTAAACTGTCAGAAACTGACTCCATGAGGGTGCCATGAGGGCCTGACATCCTCTAGTGGGACCTGTACTCACAGCCCAGCACCACACAGCTTGATTGGTATTCGCCGGAGAACACCAGAATTGGCAGAGCAGGTTCACACTGAGCACGTCACAGTTGTAAAAGAGTACGGAGACGCCGTGGTGAGCGTTCTGCTGCCTGTAACATCATCCAGCATGACGGGTTTGGTGGTGGGTCAGTAATGGTCGGGGGAAGCATAATCCTTGGAGGGTCGCTCAGACCTCAGTGTCGTAGCCAACGAAAACCTGTCTGCTGTTAGGTACCGGATGAAATCCTCGGAGTCATTGTCAAACCTTACGCTGGTGTAGTGGGCCCTGGGTTACTCATGGTGCAGGACAATGCCCGGCCTCATGTGGCCACAGTGTCCAGAGTTCCTGGAGGACAAAGGCATTGATGCCACTGACTGGCCCTCACGTTCCAGGGGCTCACTGATGTCCTGATCCAGGTCTGGGAGGAGATCCCCCAGGACACCATCCTCTGACTCATCAGAAGCCCAGACGTTGTCAGGAGTGCTTACAGGCACACACACACACCACTGAGTCACATTACGAGTTGATGTGACGAAATTAACACAAGTTGGATCAGCCTGTGATTTCAGTTTTTTCTTTGATTTTGGGTGATTTTGAATCCAGCCCTCAGCGGGTTGAGGATTTTGGTTTCCATTGACCGTTGTTACGTCATTTTGTTCTCAACAAATTATACAGTGCACATCAGTAAATATCTTTAACTTGAATAATTCATTCATCAAGATCTGATGTGAGATTTAAGTGTTCCCTTAATTATTTTGAGTATAGTATATGCAGTACAGTATATATGTGTGTATTTTAGTATATACATGTACATTGTGGCACACCCTTTAATTATTATAACAGGTGATGGTACAATAATTTTAATGCATCATAAAAACCTCACTGAATTGAAATACAAAGACATTAGGGAATAACACTGTTGTAATAAGAGACTGGTGGGCTGCTTTCAGCCTGTCAGAGTGTGTAGGTGGAGGATGTTGACAGCGGGTGGTGCTAAGCCTGTGTGGTGATGTGACACTGAGCTGTGTGTCTGTGAGATAACATAACAGAATGTGGAGATGCTCATTTATACAGTTAATTACAGTTAGATAGCTACAGCTAATTTCAAGACTAAAGCCTGTGTCTGATGGTATCCATCATGGTGGTGGATGGAGCCATGAGTTTCTCATGTGTGGCTGTAAAAGTCAGTTCTTTCTCAATAATTCTGTTTTCATTACCTCATCATTTGCTACCATGACACCAGGGCTGTAAATACATTTCGCGATGATCGGGCTATTTGTCGGAGCAAATCTGTGACTGAGAGATTGCCTCCGCACGGCTCTCAACATGGAGATGGCTAAGCCAGCAGCTAGCTATCAGCACCAGCAGTGCTTCCAGAGCTAACGGTGTTAACCTGAGGGGGGAAGTGTAGGGTGGGTGTTAGTTTCAGTGGCGATGCCGTTGGTCAGGACGGCGGTATCAGCTGCAGTGCAGATTGCAATCACTACATGCGCGGTGCAGCAAAAAGCCACTGTTGTGCCATGCAAGCTAAAAGATGGGTTTCAGAGCACAGTGGTGACGCGTTCTGTGTGGGGCTCATATATCTTTACGTAGCAAATAGTGGTTTGATGCTATAAATGCTCTGAATATCATATGGGGAACTTTTAATATAGAGCAGTAAGTTAAAGAGGGTTGTACCCACATGGCTGAACTAATGCCTAACGCCCCTGTTTTCTCCCGTCCAGAATCGGAGGATAGAGGGTGCCAGTATATTGTTGTAAAGATCTCTGACAGACTTCTGTCTCTGGCAGGTGAAGAAGTTAACCAGGTACCTGGATCCTAACGCTCATGGGAAGATCAACTTCAAAGACTTTTGCCACGGTGTGTTCGCCATTAAAGGTAAGAAACACAGTAGATGTAAATGATGTACCAAAGAGCTACAGCAGAGGTAACTCATTACTTTTCATCAGCATCTAGAGGGGCTGATGGGTGGGTTCTGTCACCTTTGGCCAGAGCCAGGCTAGCTGTTTCCATCTGCTTCCAGTCTTTATGCTAAGCTAAGCTAATTGCTGTTGCATCATATCTACATTACAGACATGAGAGGGGTGTCAATCGTCCATAAACTGTTGATAAACGTTCCTGAGGTGTAGTATACCATTTTAGTTTATTTCCCCCTTCTTCTTCTCTCCTTTCTACCTTCTTCCTGCCAGGTTGCGAGGAGTTTCTGAAGATGGCTGTGGGTCCTCGCGTTGTTACCTCCAACCAGCCGTCTGTTACTGACAATGGTTATATTTACCAGGTACAATCGCAATCACTACCCAAACCACAATGTTTTCCTCAGGCTGACCAAGTAGTTTAGTTACATAAGTAAACCTAAATACTAGGGCTTTCAGGCGATTCAGATAGTTGAGATTAATCAGATGATTGTTCATAGCTAATCATGATTAACCGTAAACTGTTGTAAATGTACCTTAAAGGGAGATTTGTCAAGTATTTAATACTCTTGGGAGCAGACAAATATGCTGCTTCATGCAAATGTATGTACATGGCGAACAATGAATAACACAAAACAATGACAAATATTGTTCAGAAACCCTCACAGGTACTACATTTAACATAAAAATATGCTCAAATTGTAACATGTCAAACTGCAGCCCAACAGGCATCAACAGCTGTCAGTGTGTCAGTGTGCTGACTTGACTATGACTTGATCCAAACTGACTGATTATCATAAAGTGGGAATGTATGTCCGTATGTCTTTGGACTGTGGGAGGAAACCGGAGAACCTGGAGAAAACCCACGCCAACACAGGGAGATCATACAATGCATTTATGTATTTATTTGTTTCTGCATGATTTCACCCTTTCCCCCAACTTATTTACTTCTGTAATATTATCTTTTTACATTTTTTTATACATTTCTGCCTCATTATACAAATGAGGGGGCTGTAACTTAACACATGTCATCAAGTCATTTATTTATTTTTTCATTTATGTTTGATTTTGGCAGGTTCCATCCTCCACAGTATGGCGTTATCATTCTGAATTACCATGAACATTTTAATTTAGTATCATTCCTAACTCTTACTATTTTTCCTGAAGGGAAGTGAGGATTATGAGATAGTACGTCAAGATTTAAAATGTCAAAAGTTTGACTGAATGTCTTTTTTTGTTTCCTATTTCAAAATATTGCCACACAGCCAACATTTTTTTTCTTTTCTTGGCAGAAATGGGCTTCCATACAGCTTTGATTTAGGCTACATGCACAGTACCATAAATGACACAAAATATCGATGAATATGCAGTATAGCATACTGTATGTTGCTGTGTGCACTGTGTGTTATCCCCACTATGAGGGATCAGTTGAGCTGAACAGTTGCTTAGCAACGAGAGAGAGCGAGAGAGAGAGAGAGAGATGGAGGTGTGGCTTTGTCTCAGCTAAATCATCAGTGTGTTTTTGAATGTGAACCGGTGAGCTGCAGTGATAGATGTGTGTGAGCCTTCGAGCCTCAGGAGCACAGTGGATTCTGGTCCTGCCTCCGCCATTAAGGATACCGTATGTTTATTCACGCACACACACTCGCACACACATGCAGGCGTGTGTGTGCGTCATATTGAGAGAAGTTTCTCAGGTTCTCACGCTGTAGATGAAAAGAGCATTTAGCACATTCTGACACAGCAGCAGGGTGATTTAAATCAAGATGAAGTGATGCTGAGTTTAACGTGCTGCTGGCGTGTGTGTGTTTCCACGTCAGATAGATACATGTCATTTCTGGGACTGAATTTATTTGATTAATCAAACTAAAGTTGCTGATCCACCCACACAGGTGTTGTCTCTTCATTTGGCTGATTATATCTCCTCTCAGGTGTGTGTGCAGACTGTGCTTGATTGACATCTTCCTCACTCGGCTCTATTGCTCGTTGGGGCGGGACATCTTCCACCTTTTGTCCTTCTTATTGGTGTCCAGTTTGGTGTTGGTCTGTGGATTTAAAGACCTCTGCTGAGGGGGAAGCTGGAGGCTGTCAACACAGTCCACAGATCTGCAGACTTTGCTTTAGGGACTGACCCACGATACACAGCGTTGTGATGTTAAAACAGATAACAGTGGAATTCAGAGATAGCAGTGTGAACATGTCACTAACCAGCACAATGTGTACTTGTTTGTCTTATAGTGGCATGATGGTGATTGAACACTTAGCGCTACAATTCATGAAATTATGTATGTCTGTGTATTGCTAAAATGCTCTCGGGGTTAAAGATTTGGATTGTACTCTGCACTTGGCCTCAGTAGTGTAAAGTTATACATGGAATAACTATTTAGGATTCCTCATGGTGTCTTTGTCATAGGTCCATATCTCCACACACTCCTCTTCATCTCAGACAAAAACATGTGCATAATTGATGAATGAAAGCTCCCCAGCGGCCCCTCAGAGACCACACCGTGTCTGCTGGATTATGTGTGGACACACATACAAAAACACAAACCAGTCTCCAGTAAAAACAGGAGGAAAGCATACAGACACAGCTCTGGGGCATGATGCCACATCCATCTCTGTTCCAGGTTAAATGCTAGACGTGTACTGTAGTATCACAAGGTGTCTGCGAGCTGAATTGAATACTGTTAAAGCCATATTTGATTATATGTGGTTTAAACTGCACCTGCGGACCAGTTGCTGTATCAGAATTTTCAAGGTCAGAGGGTTCTGTATAGGGCCAGATTTTGCAGGGCACAACGCAAATTTATTTTAACGCCACTAATTTCTTTAAAACATTAACTAAACTTGTGATTAGATTGTCGCAGCTCAGTTTTAAAGCTACCAACCATGTCATACTAGCTTATCAGGAGGTTAAATAACGCTCCAAACTAATGCTAAATTGTGGTGAAGAAAAACTGTCATGGCCATTTTCAAACGGGTGTCTTGACCTCTGACCTCCAGATATGTGAATGACAATGGGTACTATGGGTACCTGAATTGCCTTCAGTTTGCCATGTTATAATTTGAGCATATGTTTTATGCTAAATGCAGTACCTGCGAGGGTTTCTGGACAATATTTGTCATTGTTTGTGATTTCCAATAACAAATATCTTCACAAATTTCCCTTTAAGGTACATTTTGAACAGTGTGGTTAATTGCGATTAACTATTTTAATGGATTGACAGCCCTACTAATTACATTTAAAAGGTGTCCCATTTGTCTCAAAGATTGGGTTTATTGCAGGGTTAATAGTTTCTGTGGTAATCAAGTGCTACGAGGAAATCCATGATAAAACAAGCACTTTACATCTTTAAGATAGTCTCAATCACTAAAATGCATCCGGAGGAGAGTAGAGAGGAGGCCTCGCGTCTCGACTCCTCACTCCTTTTGTCTCTTCCTCGTCTCCTCCGCTCACATCTCCAGAGGGAGAGACTATGATGCAAGGAGAGGAGGCGAGGAGAGGAATCAAGGATGTACAAACTGAGAAAGCAGAAGAGCCTCTTGCCATTAATAGCCTGAGATATCGTGGGTTTTCCTGCCAGTTGCCCTGATTAAAAGTACTGAGGGTCCCTTCAAGGTCAACACAAAATGTGTTTCAGTACTGTGTGATGCAGTATCTTATACAGAAAAGAGTACTAACACTTAAAGTGTTAGCATTAAAGTCACTACCTGCTACTGAGTGAGCTGTGAATCCTGATTCCTCTCACCAAGGCAGTATATGTCTTTTTGATTGTATAATTGTAGAACGGTGAAGCCAAGCTGGGCCCTCCAATCATCATGTGCACGCGCTCCTACCCAGAATGCAGTGCGTATGGCGAGGGTTGCAGCGCTGACGGGGAGTGTGACATGGACAGCAGCGCTGAAAACGGCAACAGCTCCGACTCTTTGGATCCAACACGGCGAGACGGGTCAGTCAGAAATACCTGTAGCGCTGTAGAAGAGGTGGCTTTACATTTGTTTTGAGCGTGACCTCGTGTTGTAAATGAACCGCCTTCCTGTACTTCCTGCTGTGCGACCCTAGCCACCTGATTAGCTCAGCGTCTGCGTCTGTCATCTCCGGGGAGGAGCAGTTTGAGGACTACGGTGAGGGGGAGGATGTGGATTTTACTCCCAGCAGCCCTTGCCCTGAAGAAGACACCAGAACAAATGGTTTCTCAGACCTGGGATCCTCCCTTCCCTCCAGGTCGGTGGTCCAGCTATAAGCACACACAGACACACACACTGAATCACACACAGACACACACTGAATCACACACTCATATGCTGAAGATGTAACCGGAGTCACTTTTAGTTTTCCTGGTAAGACTTTTTCTTGGACTCTAAGGAAAGTCAGTAATCACCATAATAACCACATCAACATCAAGCATCACCATGCTTAGAGAAATTGATTTCTAATTGTACTTTGCTTAAAGGGTGCTTCATTTGCACTCTGTTCGATTTTTGTTTTCTTTCAAATGGAAACACCTGCTCAGCAAAAGGAAGTCATGTACAGTAGGTTAGCACATTAAGCTAATCCATAAGGTCATGAACAATGTGAATGTTTGCACTAGCTGAGTCAATGTTAGCGAAGTCTCAAAATAACTGAAAGGGTTCATAGTTTTTGGAAGTGGGTTGTATGTATGCTTTTGTGTTCTACAAGGTAAAATTACTGTGTTTGCAAATGTAGTCTGGTGGCTTCAGTTCCCCGTCAGAAAGGGCTGACTGGCGGCGAGGTAGTGCAGCTGTGGACGGGAGCAACAGAAAAATGGATTTTAGCCACCTAAGAAATCAATGTCGGTTTAATTGTACGCTATGTTGGGGGCGGCAGTAGCTCAGTCTGTAGGGAGTTGGCTTGGGAACCGGAGGGTCACCGGTTCAAGTCCCGACATGGACCAAGAACTGAGTGTGAACTGGTAGCTGGAGAGGTGCCAGTTTACCTCTTGGGCACTGCCGAGGTGCCCCTGAGCAAGGCACCAAACCCCCAACTGCTCGGGGCGCTTGTCAGGAGCAGCCCCCTCACTCTACATCTCTCCATTATGCATGTGCATGTGTGTGTTTCGGGTCTGCACGTACCGTGTATAAGTTAACAAACAGAGTGTAAAAGTTGAATTCCCCTCCGGGACTAATAAAGGTTGATCTTCTTCTTCTTCTTCTTCTATAGTTAGTTAGTAATGTTTACACAGCTTTACCTCACCATCAGACAGCCCCTTCTCATTGGGAGCTGAAGGCGTTATATCACGGCCTTCAGAGTCACCAGTCTCCATTCACAAAACCAGAGGAGTTGCTGGTCTACCGCTGCATCGATCAGTTAGTTAGTTAGTTAGTTAGCAGTATGTTGCTTAGCTTCCTGCTGGTACTCCTGTCTGCTTCACCAAACTGGGAAAATGCCAACCGCCATCTAAGTTACTGTATTAATACACTGACTGCACTACACTATATCTATATCTATATATTTTGGTATATATTTTTTGTGTGTATATATATATATATATATATATATGTATATATATATATATATATATATGTGTATACACACACACCCTGTACATGGACAACATCATCATCATCTTGAAGGGAAAATAGCATTTTCACACTAAAACATACAAAATTGGACCAAAATTTGAATGTTTGGATCTGATTACATAAGGAACACCACTGGGAAGCTACCGAGTGCTAAAAAATAAAAATAAAATTACCCTCCTCCCCAAAATAATAGACTTGTTCTAATTTAAATTTAAATTTCCTCTTAGGGTATTTAAAATAAGACAAAGTCTATTATACACCAGAGTGCCTCAGTTGATTTATATACTGTATATATACATCTTTACTGAAGTGGGGTGAGATCTGTGCATATAAAGAGCCAAATGCAATAGCCCCTGTCCTGCTGTGGTAATACAGTTGCAACCAACTGTATTTAATATCTTCCTTACTTATATCTTATTATTAGCATATATAGCGGTCTGCACTGTATACTGATGGACAGTGTTTGTCTTTGCAGTGCTGGGCAGACTCCTCAGAAGATGCGTCAGCTGTATAACAGTGAGCTGCTGGACATCTATTGTTCTCAGTGCTGCAAGAAAGTGAATCTCCTCAACGACCTGGAAGCTCGACTTCGAAACCTCAAGGCCAACAGGTAGGACACGCGACGCATGAGACCAAGCGGCGGTGGGTGGTGGAGGAGTCGGGGAGGCGGCTGCCTCAGCATCGGTGCTCTGATACACATAAGCCATCCACCCAAATCCCACCCTCTTATTCGTACTTGGCACCAGACGCTGCATCCCACATCAAAGGGTGGGCGTGAGCTGTTGCTATAGCAACCACACCCCAGTTTGAAGAGGGGCTGGTTGCTAGTTTTTGTGTCTCAGTGTGTGAGATGCACACATGGCAGATCAGTGAGTGTTGGTGTCGTTTGGAACAGCATGCTGCAGGGATGGTGGCCAACCAGGAAGTTAGCATCGCACCGGTTTGACAAGCAGCCAATGGGATTGTGCCACTGAGTTTTGGATTATAGCAGAAAATAACACACATCTATGATACTGGCACTTTTTGTTCACCAATATAATCTTCACAAATGAAGATTTGTTATATCTTGTATCTTGTGTTTTTATGATTGTTGAAACGTGAATGCAATTAGCAGAAATTAAAAGCTAACGTTAGGCTATAAACGAACTACACCACAGTCACATGACTTCACGCCACCACCACTATGCTATAGGAGAGGAAGACGAGCCTAAGTGATGACGTCTAGTAGTCTCATTTAGTCACTTTTTTAATAAACTGTATATAAAGGCTTCAAAATTCACAAGTTGGATATGTACTGATGTATTTCATGTCAAAGAATAAAATGTTAAAATCTCTTCAGCTCGTGTTAACCACAGACTTTATTTCAGGCATCTATCTAAAAACCTGCAGACTTCCAGATGAGGGAACAGGAAGTGTTTAAATGCTAACTCATTTCTGGGTTTAAGACTCATCCCTGCAGGACTCTATACGCTCAAACAACTTTCAGTGATTTGACGTATTTAAAAATTCATTCAATCTTTGATGCTTAAATTGTGGCCAGAGCTAGCAAAAGTAAAAGTGTACTGGCAGTAGCAATAACAACATAATAGTTGAAGCTGTAGTAATTCAGGGCTGCCAAATTTTCGATATCGGTGAAGTCGGTGTATTTTATTAGGGTCCTCTACGACATCATCCACCGCAGGGGTCAGAGGTCATCACTTTTCAACCCTCAGCCAGTGGTCCACTGGTACCAACCATCATGTTAACATTTCAGGAAGGAGGCTAAATAATGCTCCAAAGTTGGGCTAAATTTTAGTGATGAGAAACTGGCATGGCCTCTGACCTCCGGATATATGGATGAAAATGGGTTACCCACGGGTCCCCCCTTTACAGACGTGCCCACGTCATGATCACATGCATTTTTTTCATGCAGAATAAATGTGTTATTTTTGCTTATTGTAAGAATGATGTATCTGAATGTTTCTGCATACCGGGGCTCTAAAGCTGAGACTCTTGTGGATCCAAAAAGTTAGTCCCCCATAGGAGCCATTTCATTGTAGTGAGACCATTTTTTGAAACTTGACCTCACTATGGTGACTTCTAGGATAATCACAGCCTCATGAAACTTTACAGCCACAAACTAGAGACCTGGAGCATTCAGAGGATGGATGGCTTTCATAGCTAGACTGACAATAAGAAGTTTCTGAGCAGTTTACGCAACATAAGTGCTCACCATCCAATCACCAAAAAACGCAATTCTTGCAGAAATCTGTCAAAAGTTTTTGATCCTAAATCACAGCATGGCTTTTTCTATGGTTTTCCTCACGGTCTTGGTGTCTTAATATGGTATTTTGGAGGGATTATTGATCATTTTTACCACTTCTCGATGGTTAAATTTAGCACCGTGTAACAAATGATATCAACCCAAAAACTGCAGACAGGATGGACATCTGAGACATCATTAATAACTTTTTGAATAAACACCACGGTAAGTGGTAATCAGCATGTCTGTATTTTTCAGAGTTTATTTTCTGAGACTGTTCCAGGTTTAAATGTCCTTAATGATATTGTTTATCCTGCCGTCATATTATTTTCACACCAGTTTGAGATTTGTCTGCTGTTTTCTAAACATCAGTACGCTAACATGAACATATCCAGGGCAGCCCAAGTTTTATAAATTTTAGCATGAGAGCATGTGGAACGTCAATGTGGGAGAGTTGGCAGCCCTGATAGTTGTTGTAACAGTGAGCAGTGTGCGACTCAGTCTCTCTCTTGTGTTTCAGCCCTAACAGAAAGATTACCAGCACAGCATTTGGACGGTGAGTGGCCTGACCTTCCCACTAATCACCTCTTAAATAAAAATACTGCAGCGAACCTGCATTTGCATAGGAAGTGAAGTAGTGAAGTGGGGGTGGGGGGATGGGGTGGGCTATCACTTACTGATAACGGATTCCAGTGATGGGTTTAGTATTTAGCAGGGTGATAAATAGAGCAGTATAATGGGAGAGTAGTTTCTGGCACAGTGTGTATCTGTGATCATCATCATTAATAATGTCCTCTCCTCCCTGCAGCCAGCTGTTCCAGGCCAACCACAGTGTGTTTGGGTCCAGTCAAGGCAGCAGCACAGAGGACCTGTTCACGGACAGCATCGACTCCTGCGACCTCGACATCACAGAGAAGGTACAAACACGCCGAAGACTGTTGTGAATTTTGAATGAAAGCCAGTTCAAATTATTAGGATATGTTTGTTTCAGGTTCACCTGCCAGGTATTGGAAATAGTAGCAGTGGGTAGGATGCCCCTGGAATCCTTGAATGCATGCAACAGGTGTCCACGTCCAGGTCTGAAAAGTGACGCCAATTCTGAATAGCCTTAAACCTGCATTCTCTCTATCAGCCAGCAGGGGGCGACTCCTCTGCTTGTATAGAAGTCTATGAGAAAATGAGGATACTTCCCGCTTGATTTATTACCTCAGTAAACATTGTAAACATGAGTTTATGGTCTCAATCGCTAGTTTCAAGTCTTCTTCAACACAGCATGATGTTCATTTAGTAAATTATGCTCCCATTTAGAGTCAAATAGACCATCAAGTAGGGAATGCTTTAGGGCGGGGCTACCTTGTGATTGACAGGTCACTACCACGGCGTTGTCCAGTCTGGGAGTTGTCCGTGTTTTCGTCTTACATCTTTAACCCTTTCACTATGTGTTTTCACCTCATCACAGTTAATTGTTACATTTTGGTCACCTAAAAAAATTATTTGGTGTTCGTTGTACTTAGCTCCACCCTTCTGGTTGCAAAAAAACAAGATGGTGACACCCAAAAACCAAGATGGTGATGGTCGTAAAACTCAAAGCTTCAAAACCATAGTCCACAAACCAATGGGTGACGTTGTGGTGACTACGCGAGTTAAAGTCGGGCTCTATCCTAATACTATTGAGGTTTTCATATGAAGCTTCAAATGTCTGTCGTCGTATTTCATGACGTCCTCACCCTAAAAAAACACAAAGAATTGTAAAAAAAATCCATCCTTTGTGTGTGCAGTGAGCAGTTTTTGAAAGGCTAAACTCCAACAAAGAATATTTAATTAAATAAAACGTGAATTTTGGAAGTGATTACATCTTTCTTTCTTTCCCCACTGTGGGACTAATAAAGGAATATCTTATCTTAATCAATTTTGACTTTTGGACTTTATAACGCTCTGGAGTTTTTGGGAATCACTGTTGTTGGAAACAATCCTACACAGCCACCACTGGGATCTAATTCTACTAATAATATAATACTATTGAAATCAGTGTAGTCTGATCTTTATGTGACACTGTGCAGAAATATTGGGTTAAAAAAGTCCTGATTAAAAGTCTGATTGTCTTCCTCAGGTCAGTTATCTGGAGAAGAAGGTGACGGAGTTGGAAAGTGACAGTCTGGCAAACGGTGACCTCAAGTCTAAACTCAAACAGGAGAACACACAACTTGTACACAGGTAGGAAAACCAAATCACTGGCCCAGTCCCAATGTCCATGCTCAGAGACTCGCAGACTTTGAGGCTGTGAGTCATCAAATTATTAAGGACTTAAGATGGTAGATAAAAAAAAAAAAAAACATGAAATCAGAGGTAAGCAGCATTAGACTATATTACTCACCTGGTTTATTCATCAACTGTTTCTTTAAATTTTGCTTAATGAAGTTTGACAAAAACAAGTACCGGTAAACTGATTTATTTTTTTACAGTTGCCTCTAGTCTCATAAAGCAAGAGCCTCGAAGACGTTCCAGTCATCAAACTACTGTAATATGTCACTATAAAGTGCTGCCTCATTCATATTTATACCATGTCAAGCTCTTGCAGCCTCTCACACTCAACTATTTACCAGGTGACGTCAGTGAAATCCCTCAGGGTTCAGGGCTGACGGCCTTAGGGGGGATACTGGGACTCAGGGTTCGGGGCTGAAGGCCTTAGGGGGGATACTGGGACTGATGGTTCGGGGCTGAAGGCCTTAGGGGGGACACTGGGACTGAGGGTTCAGGGCTGACGGCCTTAGGGGGGATACTGGGACTCAGGGTTCGGGGCTGAAGGCCTTAGGGGGGATACTGGGACTGATGCGTTCAGGGCTGACGGCCTTAGGGGGGATACTGGGACTCAGGGTTCGGGGCTGAAGGCCTTAGGGGGGATACTGGGACTGATGGTTCGGGGCTGAAGGCCTTAGGGGGGGGACACTGGGACTGAGTGTTCAGGGTTCAAGGCATTTGGACGGAGGAGGATTCAGGTCTTAAGGCTTTAGGGGAGGACATTGAGATTGGGCCACTGAATCCATTACTTATTAAAGGGTCAATGTGTAACATTTAGGGGGATGTATTT
This sequence comes from Pterois miles, assembly GCA_947000775.1. Lineage (NCBI taxonomy): Eukaryota > Metazoa > Chordata > Actinopteri > Perciformes > Scorpaenidae > Pterois > Pterois miles. The sequence continues at coordinate 1,441,988 of CAMQGK010000567.1, read as the reverse complement.
TCAGAAATGTAATATAATATAAACAAGTATGTTTTCATTGAAAATAAGAATCGTTTTGTGTTTTTGTTACCTGAGAATGAACCATTTACAGTACATCTCCATCTGCAGCAGGTCCTCTTCACAGTGCCGGCTTCCATGTTTCTCCAGTTGGTTGCAATCTGCAACCTCACCACTAGATGGCACTAAATCCTACACACTGCACCTTTAATTTATTTTTTAATGTTGGCCTAATATTTGCCGTATTCAGCTTTACTAAATAACACATCATATTCATGTTTTCACGTGTGCAATATGTCTGAAAAGCACACTATGCCTAAACGGGGCAGAAACCAAGACTTCATCTGAAATTTCAGTGTGCCGGTATGATAATCTGATCCACATATGATAATTCCACATGTATTATTTATTGTCAGACTGAGGGTACAGTAACATGTCTAATGGTTTGCTCTGTATGTCAACACAGTTTCATCTGGAAATCAGACAATTTCATCGAACCCAGTCTGATTAAACTGTATGTAATGTTGTGGTTTCTCTTTTCCACTGTTTGTGTTGCACCCCAGGGTCCATGAGCTGGAGGAGCAGGTGAAGGATGCAGAGACCAGGGCAGATCAGTGTCTGGAAGAGGAGACCAAGAGGCACCGGGAGGTTTACAGCAAGATGGACAGGGACAGGAACCTGGAGATAGACCTGCTCTGTAACAGGTAAACTCTTTACCAGAACCCTGAAAGATGGTTTTTTACTTTTCTGTCATGTTTTGATTTTTGTTTCAGAAATGACCACAAGTCACTTATTCCACAGAACCATCAGATGACTTTTAATCCTCGTTACTTTTACAGGGCCAAGCGACAAATTTCCTCCTTATCAATCTGTGGTGGATGATTTGGGCAATTTACACCATACAGTAAACTGTATATAAAGTTGGACGATGTGATAGCTCCCCAAAAGTGAAGCCAAAAGATCTGGATGGCCCCCTGGTGGCTGGCTGCAGTATAGGTCGTAAGGCCCGCCCCCTCCATGTTAGCAGATGGGACATGGGCCAAACTAAAAAGTCAAAGTACACGTCAAATAATGTTTTTCCAAAGATGGTTTCTGTCATTTTAGGTAGTTCTTATCATGCTGATGTTTGTTCAAGTGTTACTTTTTCTGATTAGTTTGGTTTTAATTAGTTATTGGATGATATAAAGGGGGCGAGACGTCATGATTGACAGCTGCTCTGGGTGAAGTAGTCACACAGCCAGAGGAGTTGTACTAGAGAGGAGATGTAACTTAAATAACCGTCATGTAGTCTATGTAATAGATAATAATATACTGTATATACATAATAGAACATGTGACAGTTTGATCATAAATGTAGTTATAGAGATATTATAGTTGGTTGTGTCTTTCTAGCCAAACAGCTCCCGTGGTGCTAACGTAGCAGCTAGCTGTGATTGGCTTGGGCGGGTGCGAATTGGTGACACATCATCCATCGTATATACAGCCTATGATCTACATAACCAGTTTTTCTCTCAAACTTTCGAAATGCGAGCTAAATACAGTTTGATGAGTTGCTGGGGTGAAAAAGAGAGTAGCTCCCCTTGTAAAGTTTCTGCTAGGTTACTGCTAATGGATGTTTTTGGTGGTGGTTTTTGGATGAGAGCATTAAAGGGGAAGTACGCCTGTTTCCAAAATTCATACATATTATTACTACGGTCTAAAGCAGCCTAATAATGTAAGTAAATATGAACAATGCTTTCCCAAATCCACAAACTAGAGTACTAAAATGCAAACTTGTGATGTCATGAGTTATAAAGCAGGGGTCACTAACCTTTTTGAAACTGAGAGCTACTTCAAGGGTACTGAGTAGTTGCACAGATCACCTTTTAATGATAATTATATATGAGAAGAGACTTAGATATTATTACTTCCTTTTATTGCCCTGTTTAATACTTTAATAACAACAGCACCCCCTTATTATGGAACCAGAGTTTTAAAAAACTTTGGCTATATTTTCCATTCTTCTCATCTTTTAACACAGTGTTTGCAACTATCGTCATTGCTTCTTAAATGAAAATGCTTACTTCTTCATCAAAGAAATTGCAGCTCAAAACAATGCTTCAGTAGCTCTTAGAGATTTTTTCACCAGCGTCATTGAAAAAGACTGCTGTTTGCCCAAAGCTGCCTTTAAGTCACAAGCTTTTTCTGTCCATAGTGCGCTACCATGTGGGTGGTTAGCTTGGAATTGTGCTGCTTTGCCACAGTCGTCCGCAAATTAGACGCACACATTTCTCTTTCACTGTCATGAATTAAGAACTCTTCCTCCCTGTCATCATGAAAATGTTTTCTTTCGCTTTTCTGCCATGTTTTCTCTGTTTTGGGGATAAAAACCACATCTAACGCCTGAGCTGATCGCGGTGTTGAACTTTGACTTCCCACAAGGTCGGAGTTCATATACACATTACACATTTTTGTAATTAAAATTTTACATTAAATGTTATCACGCCCTGTGATGGACTGGCGACCTGTCCAGGGTTACCCCGCCTTCGCCCGATGCCAGCTGGGATCGGCTCCAGCCTCCCGTGACCCCTAACGGGATAAGCGGTTGAAGATGGATGGATGGAAATGTTATCACTATCAAATTGACATTAATTCAAGCGTTTTTGATTAAAAAATAACAGCAGCACAATAAAATACAATTTTTAGACAGATCTCCATGGTGACTAGTGCTATTTTTAGATCATGCCGTGGGGGCTATGAGGTGCCTGCGGGCATTGGGTCGGCTATCCCTGGTATAAAGCATGGAGCTGCTCTGTAGACAGTGAATGGAGAGATAGACCAGGAGAATGATCTGAGTATTTGGGAACATTTTTTTGTTTCACTACCGACAACACTACAACAGAATAAAGCTCATTAGGGTATAAACATGTCTCTCCCTCTGACACCAGCAGTTTGAGACTTACTTCTGTAGTCTCTGGCTTTGAGAGAGAGTAACTGGTGTTCACAAATATTGATCAAACTTTCCTAGGCCATGGCAATAACATATTGGTAATCTTAATTTAGGTGGCGTTCCCCTTTAAGTGTGCAGCTCCATACAGATGCTGCTACAGTAAACCCAGTCTTGAAGCTGCATCTTTACAGGCTACGAACTGATCCAGGACCTGCATGGCATGTGTTTATCTCACTGTCTGTAATGGTATCGCTGCTTTGATCATTCATTTAAAGCCGAACTTGTCCGAGATGTTGAGTACTGTAGGTGATACGGTTCTGTGTGCGTACACAGGGTACAGCTGTTAGAAGAAGAAAACGGAGAGATGAAGTTAAATGTGTGCAGACTCAAGTCACAGACTGAGAAACTGGACCAGGTGAGTGGGATTTACCAAAAGCTGGATTCCATTATTACAACTTGGGTCTTTTTTTGTAGTTTTGGCTATTATTATTATGATTACACTGAGTGGTAATAACGCTGTAGTGATCTGGGAATGTGCCAACATTGCTAAAAACCCAAACAGTTAGACAATCAGACGAGTCTGAAACAAAACCTAGTGGTTAGTCCAAGTTGTTTTGTAGAGAAAACAGTGGAAGTACGTTTTAGGTTGTAGTCCCAGTTTTAAAGCTAAAGATACTGGTATCGTATGAATCTAGAAAACCTGATGAATCCATCGGTACCAACCATGTCATACTAGCTTGTAGTGAAGGTGGTTAAATAGTGCTCCAAACTTGAGCTAACTAATGGTGAGGTGTCCCTTGACCTCTGACCTCCAGATATGTGAATGAAAATGGGTCTTATGGGTACCCACGAGTCTCTCATTTATAGACATGCCAACTTTATGATAATTGCATGTAGTTTCGGGCAAGTCATAGTCAAGTCAGCACACTGACACACTGACAGGTGTTGTCGCCTGTTGGGCTGCAGTTTGCCATGTTATGATTTGAGCATTTTTTTTATGCTAAATGCAGTACCTGTGAGGGATTCTGGACAATATTTGTCATTGTTTTGTGTTAATTTATTTCCAGTAATAAATATATACACACATTTGCATAAAGCAGCATATTTGGTCACTCCCATGTTGATTAGAGTGTTCAATACTTTTTAAATCTCCCTTTAAGGTACATTTTGAACAGATAAAAAATGTTCAATTAATCACGATTAACTATGGACAATCATGTCATTAACCATTTTAATCGACCGAAAGCCCTAATCATTAATGGGTATATTGGCCAAAACTACAAAAATAAGGATCAACTTGTAATACAACAGAATTATTACTATATTATTTAAAAATCCTTAAGTGAGAGCAGAGGAAGTGGTGAATTTGCTTCTTTCCTCTGCAGGAGAAGCAGAGGATGACAGACAAGCTGGAGGACACCAGTCTTAGGCTGAAAGATGAGATGGACCTCTACAGGAAGATAATGGACAAGCTCTGGCAAAACCGCCATGAGTTTCAGAAAGAAAAAGAGGCCATGCAGGAGGTGAGCCACTCTGGATAACAGACCTTTTCAGAGTTTAATTAATTCCACTGAACGCAGAGTTTCTATTTTTTATCTGGATCATCCACTCTAGAAACTGTTCTTAGACGCTTCTTATTTTGCGTTCACGCTAAGAGCTGGATCATTTGTCTTCATTCGCTTTAGATGCACCAAAGAGGAAGAGGAGGAGCTTGTCTCAATAGATACCGACAACTTTTCTCTCCTCCATTTCCTCCATCATCTATGGAAGAAATAACCAATGTGGCTGTTTGTTGTGGAAGGTCCAGATATGTCCTAACGCTGTCATGTCTAGGTTCATATAATGACTATCTAGCAGAAGCGTCGCTACTGTAGCATGTACCCAAAATAAACAGCTTGTGCTGTGATTTAATATCAATAAACAGATCAAAATTATGCTGAAATAACTACATAATGATGCTGAGTAGTGAAAAGTCTGAATTCATGCTTTGTCAGGTCTGTGTGCAAGACGACAAGCTAACAACTTTTAAAATGCATGTTTTCTGAATGGAGTTTGGATGGATCAGTGCCAGGCCATGCAGCTGTGCAGCTGTTGTTTCTACCATAGCCAGTGGTTTCTACAGTGTTTGGTCCAGTCTCAGTACAGATATGATGTACTATCAGAGCTCTGGGTGCCTGCAAACGGCCACAACACAGAAGGAGAACCTCAACGCTGATAGGCTGACACCACACAGCAGCGCATGATTTTCTCGCTCTAGTTGAAAAATTTTAATTCAAATTGGGGCATGTCACAAATTTTACATGTTCACATTGCGCCATTCGTGCTACCCTGTGCAAATTCACGTTTATTGGCCTCTTTGCATTGACTTTGTCTGTAATCATGCTTCGCACTCGGTGTGAATGCGGCATTAGGATTTTCTGCCATAGTTTCCGGCGAACTCGTAGCTGCAGCTCCGTTACTCCATATAGTGTTTCAGTCGTGTCTTTTCTCTGCAGTTGATCGATGATCTGCGTCGAGAGCTGGAGTATCTGCAGCTGTTTAAGCTGGAGATGGAGCATCCGGGACAAGGAAAGGGTCTGTCTGAGTTCAACGCCAGGACCAGAGAGATCGAAATGGAGCATGAAGTCAAGAGACTGAAACAGGTTTACACACACACACACACACACACACACACACACACACACACACACCACACTAACACACATGCCCTGGTTCTTCTATCCTTATGGGACTTTCCATTCTCTACATTAATTCCCAAGTGGTTTAGTCCACATACAGAGAGCATGGCAAACATGGAACATACAGTATAGACTGGAGATTGAACCTGTTAGAGCCTGATCAGTATGGGTGCGTATGCTGGCTAGAAAATGACTTTCAGTACAGAAATAGCAAAGATACAGTATGTTTGAGGTCATTTAACAACTGTTTTGCCATCATATAGAGCAGGGGTGTCAAACATGTGGCCCGTTGGCCAGATCAGGCCTGTGAACGTGTTTAATCGGATGACTTTTTGAAGTATGGAAATGAGCTGCAATTTTTCAATGAAAGAAACTGCTGTTCTAAATGTGTCCACTGGATGTCGCAGTATCTATTCTGTGAAACAAGCAAAGTGTTGCTGCAGTGGGCTGTACGGTGGTGCCTCACAGCAACAGGGTCGCAGGTTCGAATCCGGCTTGGGACTCTTCTGTGTGGAGTTTGCATGTTCAGTAGGAGAAGAAGATCAACCTTTATTAGTCCCACATTTGGGGAAATTGAATTTACACTCTGTTAAACTCATACATGGTACATGCAGACCTGAAACACACATACATGCATTAATGGAGAGATGTCAGAGTGAGGGGGCTGCTCCTGACAAGCGCCCTGAGCAGTTGGGGGTTTGGTGCCTTGCTCAGGGGCACCTCGGCAGTGCCCAAGAGGTAAACTGGCACCTCTCCAGCTACCAGTTCACACTCAGTTTTTGGTCCATGTTGGGACTTGAACCGGTGACCCTCCGGTTCCCAAGCCAACTCCCTACAGACTGAGCTACTGCCGCCCCCAGTAGGTTAATTGATGACTCTAAATTGCCTGTGGGTGTGGTTGTGAGCGTGAATTGTTGTCTGTCTCTATGTGCCCTGCGATGGACTGGCGACCTGTCTGGTGTACCCCGCCTTCGCCCAATGCCAGCCCCCCAACGGTTGGCAAGCAGTTGGTAAGCAGTTGACGATGGATGGATGTTGCAGCAGGTGCTGCACCTGGAGCTGCCTTGTCGTTCTGCCTATTATGTCTTCTGTGCAGAGCAGAGCACTTGAATAGCTTGAACAAAATGCTGCAAGGCGCAACAAAGTTGTCCCGCAGTATTATGACAGCATATATGTGTTGAATTTGAAGTGTTTTGTCAAGAGGATTATTTGTGATGTGGACATTTTCAGAATGTGCTTGTACTATTTTGGACCAAACTAAAACAAAGGAAACAATCTGAAGTTGTCGTTATTTTTAAGTTATTACGCCATGATTTTACCGGTCTGACCCAATAGATTTTCCTTCATGTGGCCCCCAAACTAAAATGAGTTTGACACCCCAGATATAGAGGGACTGCTGTCATTCACTTAGCTCTGGTTAAAGCTTTTAATACAGGTTTACCCCTGTGCTGTCTCACATCATTACAGTTAATCCCCTTATTATTCTGCCATCTCTTTTTAGAGGGCTGGGGGGCACAGGGGTGTTCAGATGGAGATAAATAGTCAGCAGTAGATATAGAAGTGGTGTATATCATCTAAAAGCTGGGAACATGAAGATTAATTTGAGATGCAGCTCAAGTTGTTCTAATCAAATATCAGAAATAAAAAATAATGAATAAATTTTGAAAAGGGCTATGTCAGTTTTTCCTCACCAACACTGCATACTGTTATTTAGCATTTCTCCCGACATGCAAGCATGACATGACACAGCTTGAGAACTACCTTTGCAAAGGTGCACCATATTTTTCTCTCCAGCCAATCAGAGCAAACTGGGCTTTTTCAGGAGGAGGTCTTAAAGTGACAGGCACTAAAATGGAGCGTTTCAGACAGAAGGTGAATACAGGCATATTCAGACAGGATGAGAAAAACAATGTGTTTTTTGAACGTTGAAGCACGTAAACATGTTCTAGTAGAACTGTAGTAGCACTGCTAAGAGTTCCCCTCTTTTTGCTTCCTCAGGAGAACCATAAGCTGCGGGATCAGAACGACGACCTGAACGCTCAGATTCTCAGCCTGAGTTTGTACGAGGCCAAGAACTTGTTTGCCTGTCACACCAAGGCCCAGTGCCTGGCAGCTGAGATCGACAACGCGTCCAGGGATGAGGTCAGCGCGCTACCGGTGGACGGCTGGGATGCTGCTGTGAGTTCTGACGACTCTTTTAACGCATTTCATCTCTGTCTCTCTCTCTCTCTGTCAGCTGGTCGACGCTTTGAAGGAGCAGGAGGAGATCAACCTGCGTCTACGGCAGTACATGGACAAAATCATTCTGGCCATTCTCGACCATAACCCCTCCATCCTGGAGATCAAGAGTTAGACCACACACACACGGTACCATCCATTACCTGGCTATTAGCTCGTACCTTAAAGTTATAATCCGTCTGATTTAAGTCCTTCGTTACTGATGAGTAACAGCAGCAACAAGCGCTGTGACAGGAACAGAAGAGCAGCGGCTGTATTCCTTCACCGTGCATCCGAACAAACTGACAAGAAGTCAGTCAATATTCTGTGAGCAGCTGCCATCAGAGTTCATGCTGCGTAAGCCTTGTAATATTTCAGCATGTCTTGTTTTGTAGCGCCATTTTTGATGGATGATCGGGGTTAGCGATACGCTGCGTTTTCTGACTTCTTCACAGTAAAAGTGAACTAGCAGCAGCAGATAATGTTGCAGTAACAAAAATTACATCCTGTCCGTCCCTTCTGTGTAAGAAGGCAATTTGAATCCAGCGAGGGAATGGCACACTCTGAATATGAGTACATTAAATGGCTATTCCTGAAAAAAATGCCTTATATGAATAGTTTCAAAAACCAGAGCTGTTCTGATTGCATTTTTCCTTCCCGATACCGATAGCTGAACTTGCCCTATTGGCCAATACGAGGACCAAGCTTATATCAACAGGAAGAGGTTATTATCCATCCATCCATTATTGTTATTATTTAAAAGCTGTGTCCAACTACCTGCAGTTCTTATTGCCTGCTCTGAAACAGTAGTAGCCGGTGGCAGCCGTGATACCTCCAGGCTGACAGCACAGTGAAGGCTGCACAGGGCACAGACTGGCGTACTCGATGATACCCGATACAAAATTTTTGGCAGTATCGGATGCTTTCCAATACTCGTATCAGTATCGCTCTAACAAAAACAGGGTTAGATTTCTTGAAAATCTTAAGGATTATAACTTTAAAGTGGAGCCTAAATTCTGAATGTCCAATACGTTCCCACTGCTACTGCCTGAAAGTGTTGCTCACAGATAGTAGGTGTTCACACACACTCAGTGTATATCTGCACCACCACGGCAGAGCAGACGGTCTTCACATCCGCTAGAACGCTTATTATCTGTCAATCACTGTAGAACTGCTGTGCCTGCCCGCGTTTTATAATCATATATTTTAAAGTACTTAAATGTGGCGACTGGGAAATATTTGGGAAAACAAAAAAAAAAAAAAACATAATTTGGTGTTCACTTTATTTGTGATTGTTCTGTATTATAACTGGGCTGTCACTCACTGAAACAGAGGCTGGATTTAAGGAGCGTGGGACATAAAAGTTAGCGATTTAAAGGACCATACCAGTGTTTTGCATATTTTTTTACAAACCATTTGCCAAATCAGTCCATAATATTCAGACTTTAGATGTGTTTTTTTCCAGGTAACCTTCATTTGAGAAGGTATGAAAGTCAGTTTATAGAGATGTGAAATTAGCTCAAGTTCAGTTTAATAATCATGAATTATGACACTGAATGGCAACGCTGAGCAGAACCAATCTGCCATTATAAATGCTAGTTGACTTTCATAATGAATGGCAATGAATGGAAACCAGTGGAAGCATCAGAGGACGAATGGAATAGTTCAACATTTGGGGAATTATACGGATTTGCTTTCTTTCCCGAAAGTGAGATGAAAAGATTTACATCAGTCAGGACCATCTTAGCTTAGCTTAGCATAAAGACTGAAAGCAGTGGGAACAGCTAGTCTGGCTCTGTGATGGGTTCATAACTACACCTCTAAGGAATAATAATTAACAGGTTGTATGTAGTTTTGTTTAATCTGTACACAAACAGAAATGTAAAACGACAAGTTGTAGTTTTACAGGGAGGTACAGTATGTTCTGCGTGAATAGATGTTGAACTATTTCTTTAAAAAAAATCTGAAATAAAAGATCTTTGGTCAAAATGTAAAGTATTTGTGTATCAACGGCTACAACATGCATAAACACTGATGTGGGCCTTTAAAGTGACACGGCTTCTAACCCTTTAATTTGGCTGTCGCAACACAACTGAATGTCTACATGAGCTATATGCTGTATACTACATCACATCAACGTTTAATAGTTGTCGGTAATATTGATCATTTAAGGGACAATTCAGTGCTGTTTTTCTGAAGACTACTCACGATAAAGCTATCTAAAGGTGCTAAGAGCCAATATTATGTGCCAAATTTTAACATTTCACTGTTTGTATGGACAGAAATAGTTGAAGGGCATCATACCCATCAATACAGAAGACATCTTTCACACAGATGTGTTATTATGAAACGGCAGCAGCTGAAGAGCTGCTAACACTGATGGCTGCGGAAGTTGAGCAGTGGTGGTTCAATGCGATTTGATCATTCATAAATCCTCTTAGGGCCCAGACGCACCAAGTCGGCATCAGAGAACTAGCGGCATATTTGTCTCGGCCAAAGAGTTGCGCTCGAACACACCGCAAGGATTACAGCTGACGGCCAGTTAGCACGTACGTTCTACGCCTGTATGAGAGGAAATAAATCTCCACACCAGCAGGTGGCAGTAGTCCGTATTCATCGTTCTAAAAGAGAAACAGGAAGATGTATACAAACCGTTGTTACATGAAACGTCTGCTGACTATCTTCACACCACTCTAACTCACCACAGAGCTTCATTCCAGATGTTCATGTCGCTGAGATGAAACATAAGAAGAGCCTTCTGTGTTTGTTGTCTTGACTTTACTCGTTAGCTTGCTTTCCTCACTTCTGTGTGTCTCTTTGTGCACCGATTCACTTAAGCTGAGCAGCCAATCGGAGTGATTTCTCTTACCTGCGAGCTCCGTCGCTGATTCAACGTGCTGAATCGGCAAAAATAAACTCTGACACGGGCAAACTAGAGGTACGCACCGCAAAACTTAGGCCGACAGATGCACACTGACAGACAGCCGACCGTCAGCTTGGTGTGTCGGGACCTTTAAAGGTACTCTGTTGAGATGTTGACCACCAGTAGTGCTATGAAGCAGGTGCATCATTTTTCCGTTCTGACCGATGTGATTTTTATTCCGCTGTAGGTTTCACACTTCCTACGCTGATAGAGCGTTTTTGGTGTTAATGCACCATCAAATGTAGGGAACATGGGAAGACTGCAAGCTCACAAACGTGGATGTAAACAATGCCGGACTGAAAGCATGAATAAAGAAAAATCAAAATCCGGGAAAAATCTAAAGTTTTGTTCGACCTCACGATGCATTTAGGTGACTCATGTTAAGCAAAATTTCGTTTACAACACGGGCCACCTTTAAAGCTACAGTTGATTACTTCATTAAAAATAACTTTTTGTCATATTTGCTCAAGCTGTTGCAATATCCCGACAGTAGTACATGAAGCAGATAAGCTGTCAGGTTCCTTTACCTTCCTAGTTTGTACTGTTTGTGATCCGGCCGCCATGTTGAGAACGGTCGAGCCAAAACGAAGCACCGCCCACCAGCCTGAGGTTTCATTTTACAGCTGAACAGTAACTACAAGATGCCTCTGAAAACAACTGAGAGAAATAGTCATGACAGTAACAGAATATTGATTCATATCTGATCAGCGCTGCCTAGTTTGACCATTTGACTGACAGCTGCTGTAGAGGCTCCTCGGCTCTGATTGGTGATTTTTCTCCAGGCGAGGTGGAATCATTAGTAGCCGTAAAAGGAGGCAAGGAACCAGATTTTTTTCTCAGATTATCTGTTTCATCTACGACTGTCAGGATATAGTGACGGTTTGAGCAAATATGACAAAAGTTCATTCACAGTTTTTCATGTACTGTTCCACAGCCTAATACACTGTATTTACTGATGTATTAACTCTGATTAGTTCCAAATAGTTTTTAGAAATACTGTATTAATGCTGTATAATGTGCAGTGTTCTATAGACAAAAAAGCACCTACTTAACTATAAGCAACCTACTGATTTAAAACAGGGAAACGATTGATTTCTACGCTGCCTTCAGTGTCTTCGTGAACGAGGGGAACCACATTATTCTACGTATATTGTAAATTAGTGTCACTTCAAATAATTTCACCTAAACGTGTAACTTAAATATCATTTCACACATATGTCTTACACCCAGAGTGTGAGCTGGATAAGCTATCCAAACACTGGTATTATCCACAGTGAGGAGAGTACTGAGCTGCTGTAGTGAGCACTATGTCACTATATTAAGTTTTGCTTCATTGCACAAAATCGTTTATTTGCTTGTTCTTTCACAGGTTTTGCACATTTGCATATGAAGTATGAAAATAGATATAAATTTGTCCATTGCTGCCATTGTGAATGACCTTTTTTTTTATATATTGACATTTTTATTTTAAGACACAGTATCTGTGATTTCATACATTGTAAATGTTGTACAGAATCTAGTTACTATTTATGTGCACATCATTTTGCCAATTAAAAAGTCTCTTAGAGAGTTTTCACACAAAATATCAAACATGTGTTGTAGATTATAATATGAAGTCAATAATATATAAACACTTAAAAGTGTCATAGCCAAAGTGTTTAACTGAAATATTAAACATGATGGAGAAAATATTAGCGTCTGTCGCATCTCACGTGTTCACTTTGATTTCTTTTACTAGTGTATCGCACATGGAGTTATGGGTGACCATGTTATACAAACTAAATGTGTAAATAAAATCCATTGGCTTCGGCATGACGACGTGTCCCTGGTTGTTTGTTCACTGTTATAAGAGACAGCAGATGATGGTTTGTATGGTGCCTCTTTTCCACTTTATCAGCAACTCTGTCTCCTACAAAATTATGATCCCATGCAACTAAGCTCCATTCTCAGTTCTGTTTCTACGCACACATATTACATATATTGCTGTCACAACAAAACTACTTGGTTACTTTAGCAGATAAAAAAACATGATTTGGCTTAAAATGTCTATATTTGTTACGTCATTAAGCTACTGACATAAAATATGTGAATGTTGACTTTTAGTTTCACACGGGACACTAACAGCGGCCTTCAGGGTGAAAGCCTGGGTGGGTCTGTTTGACCCAACCTCGTCCCTATGCAGACTTCTGTGGACTGCCATTACAAACATATTTGTGATACGTGACAAACAAACCTAATCCACAGCAAAATAGGTTTCCACTGAAACGTAATTAACACAGTTTGGAAGTATGAGATGGTCATTTTTGGGAGATAGGAATGTTTATTAGGTACAGCTACCTAGTATGTTGCTAGTGGTAGTGTGTCTGTAATCCATGGCCACATTAACCTGTTGTATTGTACCTGTATTCACACCTCTCCTACTCTTTGTAAATGTATCCTGTCATGTCTGATTCTCATCAAGTATGTGCAAACTAAAGCACAAAACCACCCAGTACTCCTCTGCTGGAATAAAAGCACCAGGCCCCAGCTTGTGCTGTGTTTCGGTTTGTTTGGACAAATTGATTTAACACAAATTTTATATGGTGAGCAACAGGGTCGCAGGTGAATCCAGCTTGGGGGCATTCTGTGTGGAGTTTGCATGTTCTCTCCATATTAGCGTGGGTTTTCTCCGGTTCTCCGGTTTCCTCCCACAGTCCAAAGACATGCAGGTTAATTGATGACTCTAAATTGCCCGTAGGTGTGAATGTGAGCGTGGATGGTTGTGTCTAGGTTGTACCCTGCCTTCAGCTAATGCCAGCTGACGGGATAAGTGGTAGCAGACGGATGTACGTATTTATTTATGCACGATTTTCCCATTGCATTTCATCCCTTATTTACAGTATGTCCACAAACTTTTTCTGAATTCTTTTCTTTGTACATTCATTTGCACATTTCTTTATGCATTTCTGCCTCATTATGCTGTCACTTAATGTGTGTCATGGGGTCATAGTGTATACTGTATGTGCTAGCCAGCTAGCTGCACTCACGTCTTTATTCTCGACTTCTGACTTTTTCATTTATTTTTGGCAGGTTCTGTTCTCCATACAGGGGAAGGATGTTTCTGATGCTGTTCAACCATCTGACAAGTTGAAGCATACTATCCTCTCAGGCTGTTTCCGTGTTCATCTAGCGCTGCCCTAGAATTGTTGTCAGTTTTCGCCACTGAATGGTGTGTATACTGTCCATGTATGTCATTCATTGAGTTTTACATTCAGCAGTTGTCTCTGCGTACATTTCCTCAGTCAACAGGTGACTTCCTCGTGCTATATCTGACAGAGAGAAAGTGATGATTCGGGCCTCGACTCGATCCCAAAGGCAGGATAGAGGGGTTCAGTGAATGTGGTGTTGAAGGTGTGGAGGTGGATCAGTGTGTCAGAGGAGACTCTGTAGAAGGTCAGAACGCCAGCAGGCCAGTCCAGATACACCCCTACTCTGCCAGCGTCAAAGGACGAGTGGATGGGTATGACTCTTCTCCTGTTTTTGTGACAGGCGGAGTAATTATTATCACAGTGTAACAGACTCCAGGACTTGTTGTTCTGTCCGATCCAGCAGTCGTCACCCTGCCCTTTCCTTTTGATTCCTTTGTATGCCGCTCCAATGTTGACCCATCCTTTCCACTCCACCTCCCAGTAAGAGCGGCCAGTCAGACCATCTCTACACAGAACCTGCTTCCAGTAGTGAAATCGCTCTGGATGGTCGAGGTAAGGCTGAGCCTCCATCACCTCCGTCACCTTTCTGTTGTCCTCAGACAAAGAGAGCCTCCTGTTCACTGTGTTTGGGTCCAGCGTGAGTTCACAGGCATCTGATAAGGACAGCAACACACAACACATCATATTACACCTCTAAATGATTCATGTATTAACACTTTGACAAACACCTCTACATTGAATTACATCAGTCTGCATCCTTAAGTAGATAAACGCACACTTACACTTCCTTGGACCTGACTTCAGCCTCTTCGCTCCACCATGTTCCACCCTGGGCATGAGAAATACAGAACATAAACATTTTCTTATTTATAAATAATAACTAGAGACCATCTTGCGATGGGATGACACCAGCCGCGACGCCAAATTGGGCCAGGGGCGAAACGTAGGGGGGGTCAATGACCCCTTTCCTGAAATTGAATTTACCTCTGCCTGTCAGTAAGTCTCTCCATACCTGAGAGTAGTCAGTTGCAAGCGTGGATCTTCTAGGACAGCAGAAAGCAGCCTCACGCCAGAGTCTCCTGGATGGTTGTAGCTCAGATCCAGCTCTCTCAGATAGGAGGGGTTACAGTTCAGAGCAGAGGCCAGGGCAGCACAGCCATCCTCTGATACCAGACAGCCTGACAGTCTGCCAAAACATCCAGAAAGCAAGCAAATAGCAACAGATTATTGGCTTTGGTTCCATTATACCCAAAGGAGTTTCTGAATCGTAGCTCTAAATGTAAATCATTGTCAGCTATGAGATATTGACCAGTCAGGTTTGTAGACTTGTGTTTCACACAGGCTAGGCAGTATTGCAAACTCTTGGTTTTTTTATGTCTCTGTACCAGCGACAGCTGTGGCCAGAGGCATTATGTTTTCAGGGTTGTCCGTCCATCTGTCCATCCGTCTGACCCATTCTCATTATTGGAACGCCCAATGGGAATTTCTTCAAATTTAACACAAACGTCCACTTGGACTCAAAGATGAACTGATTCAATTTTATTGGTCAAATGTCAAGGTCACTGTGACCTCACAAAACACGTTTTTAACCATAACTCAAGAATTCAGATGCTGGTTATGACAATCAGCAGAAGGATTCAACCGCAAGACGGTAAAATCCAAAAGGATACTGACCTCAGAGTTTCCAGTCTACAGTGTGGACTCCCTAGTCCTGCAGAGAGCAGCTTCAGTCCTGAATCCTGCAGATCATTGTTACTCAGGTCCAACTCTCTAAGATTAGAGGCTTTGGTGCTAAGTACTGAAGCCAGTGCTTCACAGCTTCTCTCTGACAAGTTACAGCCATTCAGCCTGAAAAAGTATGAAGACAAACAATTTTTTGTTTAGATTATCCTCTGTAAAATGAATGCCTAGTTTAATATACTGTATCTACTATATTTGATTAGCAGTGCTCTTACAGAGCTATTTTGGAGACGTGAACCACTGGCAGCAGCCTCAGGAGACCATCCTCTGAAGCAGAGTACTTCCTCAAGTCAAACACATCCAGGTCTGTTTCCGATGACAGCAAGATGAAGACCAGAGCTGACCACTGAGCCGGAGAGAGTTTGTCTGTGGAGAGACTTCCTGAACTCAGGTACTGCTGGATCTCCTCCACTAGAGAATGGTCATTGAGCTCATTCAGACAGTGGAACAGGTTGACGCATCTCTCTGGAGACGGATTCTCCTGGATCTTTTCCTTGATGTACTGCACTGTCTCGTGATTGGTATAGTCGCCACATCCTTTCTGTTTCAACAGATCTTGTAGAAGAGTGTGATTGGTCTCCAGTGAGAGACCCAGGAGGAAGCGGAGGAACAAATCCAGGTGTCCATTTGGACTCTGTATGGTCTTGTCCACTGCACACTGAAACATTGGCTTTTCAGCTGATATGAATGTTAATAGCTTACGCCACCACCAGGATCTTAATTGTGGTTCTGACAGCAGGTTGACACCAGTGTTGATGAATGTCACAAAGACATACAGAGCAGCTAGAAACTCCTGAATACTCAAATGGACAAAACAGAAGACCTTGTCCTGGTACAGTCCTCTCTCCTCTTTAAAGATCTGTGTGAACACTCCTGAGTAGACCGAGGCTGCCCTGATGTCGATGCCACACTCTGTCAGGTCGGATTCATAGAAGATCAGGTTGCCTTTCTGCAGCTGCTCAAAAGCCAGTTTTCCCAGAGACATGATGATCTTGCTGGTCTCGGTCTTCCACAGTGGATCTGTCTCAGCTCCTCCACGATACTTGACATTCCCGACTTTGGACTGAACCACCAGGAAGTGGATGTACATCTCAGTCAGGGTCTTGGGTAACTCCCTATTTTCAAATGATCTCAACACGTGGTCTAGAACTGAAGCAGTGATCCAGCAGAAGACCGGGATGTGGCACATGATGTGGAGGCTTCGTGATTTCTTGATGTGGGAGATGATTGTGCTGGCCTGCTCCTCCTCTCTGAATCTCTTCCTGAAGTACTCCTCTTTCTGCAGGTCTGTGAACCCTCTCACCTCTGTCACCATGTCAACGCACTCAGGAGGGATCTGATTGGCTGCTGCAGGTCGTGTGGTTATCCAGAGGCGAGCAGAGGGAAGCAGTTTGCCTCTGATGAGGTTTGTCAGCAGCACATCCACCGAGGCGGACTGTGTAACATCAGTCAGGATCTCATTGTTGCGGAAGTCCAGAGGAAGTCGACACTCATCCAGTCCGTCAAAGATGAACACAACCTGAAACTCTTCAAACCTGCAGATTCCTGCATCTTTGGTTTCAGCAAAGAAGTGATGAACAAGCTCCACCAAGCTGTACTTTTTCTCCTTCAGCACATTCAGCTCTCTGAAGGTGAATGGAAATGTGAACTGGATGTCCTGATTGGCTTTGTCTTCAGCCCAGTCCAGAGTGAACTTATGTGTTAGGACTGTTTTCCCAATGCCGGCCACTCCCTTTGTCAGCACTGTTCTGATTGGTTGATGATCTCTGCCAGGTAATGGTCGGAGGATGTCTTTACATTTGATCATAGTTTCTGGTCTTGATGGTTTCTTGGATGCCGTCTCAATCTGTCTGATCTCATGTTCGTCGTTGACCTCTCCACTTCCTCCCTCTGTGATGTAGAGCTCTGTGTAAATGCCAGTTAGGAGTGTGGGGTTTCCTGCTTTAGCGATTCCCTCAAACAGATACTGGAACTTCTCTTTCAGGTTACTTTTGAGTTTTTGTCGGGATATAGGAACAACAGCTTCTGAAAGGACAGATAGAAGATAAAATCAACGGGTCAATGTTAAAGTAAAGCACCTACATCCACATTAATGATGAATATTTACATTTAAATGGATAGTTTTGGTGCTGTATGAGGTAATTCTCCATTGTTAGTTTATCACCCACAATAGATGACAGTCAGCAAACCCCCAGGTTGGAGTAGCAGACAGGAGTACTGACATGGGAGCAAAATAATGTACTGCTGGACGGGGCAGCAGCAGCAAAATGTATTTCAGACACCTAACGTAAAGGTGCACCTAAAAAAAATCAGTTTATCTGTACACCATATTTAGAATATTTGAGAAAGCTATACAGTCTTTCTGATCGTTCTCTGTGCTCTCACCAAAGCAACCAGACTCCATTGAGGGGAAAAAAAGGAAGTAATTTTACCTTGCAGAACACGCAAGTTGCTCGTCTACCGATCAATGCCATGATCGGTTAGTTTCTTTGTGTTATTGTGTGACTTTGGTTAGTCTGAATTCACCAAAGTCACACAGTAGCACAAAGAAACAAACCGATCGAGGCAGCTGTAGACCAGCAACCCTGATGTTCAGCATGGTAAGATTGTTGTTTTCTTCACTAGAGTCTGGTGGCTTTGGTGAGAGCATTGATGGCTGCAACAGCTTCAGTTTCCCATCAGAAAGGGCTGTCTGACGGCAAGGTAAAGTGGTGAAAATTTTCTAAATAGAGTGTACTCTTATTTTATTTTTTTTTTATAGCCTTTCTTTTAGGTGTCTAAAACATGTTTTGCTGCTGCTGCCTCGTCCACAGCAGTACGTTACTTTGGTTCAGTGCGGTAAGTCCTGTCCATGTCTTCAAGCTGAGGGCGTTCAGACTATCAACTACTGTAGGTAGTTCACCGATTACAGATAAGTACCTCATACAACCTCACTGAGAGACACCCAAACTATCTCTTTAATATCTCAATGTCCTACAGTCATTGATTATCATCATTGCTTGATTATCATCAGTTCTATTAGATTAATTAGCCAAGGCTTTCCATGAGTGCTGATACTGAGTAAAGTGCACTAATATGTATGCACTATTCTGCTTTAAAGGAACAGTGTGGAGCATTTAGGGGGTTCTTTAGAAAAGTGGAACATAATATTCATGTTTTCTTTAGTATATAATCACCTGAAAGTAAGACTCATTGTTTTAATTTATATGCATACATGGATCAGGTCCTCTTCACAGAGCCTCCTCCAGTGTTTCTACAGTAGCCCAGAATGACGACCCAAACACAGATAGGGACATTCACGTTTTCATGTTTTTGCGTCACCCACTGGAGCTCGCCAACATGCTTGGCACCATGGGAGAAGTTTCAGTTTGTTGCAATATGCAACCTCACAGCTAGATGCCACCAGATCATACAAACGGCACCTTTAAGGGTATTTTGGGACCAAACACTCTCATTTGAAAGTAGTAGTACTGGATGTGCCTGATGAATTGTCTATCTTGGCCTGTTGCAAATGGCTCCCAGTAATGGAAGGCCACTCATCAGCTATTAGTTCAATGTGAGACTAACCTGACCCGGCAGGTGGTTTGATACATAGAACCACCTGAAAAGAGATCATTGGAAACTGTTTGGAAAAGAGCAGGCGCTTTAATAACTACTTGGCGTGTGATTGGATGAACCACCTGTCTATCAAACTCTAGCCAAAGTTCTTTGCTCTTCTGTCAATAAATAAATACTCTCTAGTTTTGATGGATCTGATGCTATTTCAGCATCTTCAGGAGCCAGTGTTGCTCAGAGCCAGCAGTCGCCTCTGTGTGTCGTAACACACACCAAAGCTATGGCCATAGCTGCCAGTATCTTGGCACAGATATTCAAAGCCTCCAGAGATTGAATTTTTATAACTTTGGTAATCCCCCAACTTTTCCTCAAGTGCCATCATGGTAAAATTCGACCCTTTTTTAAAATCTTTTATTTTGGAGTTGTGAGCATATTAGCACACCTCATATACCTAAATACAGCCTGTTAGCAACTATTTCAGTATTAAAGCTCTTACTGCTCTGCAGAGCGTCAGCCAGCTTCTCCTGCTTCATCCTCCTCAGGAAGTGCAGTGTGATCTTCAGAAGGGCCTCCCTGCTGCTCCTCCTCTGCTCCTCCTCCTCCTCTTCCTCCTCGGTGTCCACCAGGTCTTGCTTCTTTTCCTGACCTTTTGAATCTTCATTAAAATCTGGACAGAGAGCCCTTTGAAAGATTTTCAGCTCATTCTTCACAAACGTGATCACGGTGTCCTCAAGCAGCTGCAACGTAATAACCCAGGAAATAAACTTGTGAAATACAACATAAACGACCACTCGGTATGAACTGCCTTTCAGAAAGTGTATTTTGTATTGTATCTCATTGCAGTAACATGTACTAACCATTAATATGGACTGCAGATCAGTTTGATGCTGCTGGACAGGCTCACTACTGGTAGCCTCTGAGCCCCCCTGGTGGTCTCTGAAAACATGCAACATTCGATAAATAGAGGTCTTCATTAATTATGGTGGGACACTTTACAATGACACACCCATACACACAATAAATTAGTGTCATGGAAGTAAGTTTTATGCTAAAATGTTGACTCCGAACCACAGTCCTTTACTGGATTAATAGTAGTTAATAATAATAATTAATTCATGCTTACATATTTTCAAATCCATGGTGTTGATCTTTAAAATCAATCAGGTCACCTATTGAATGGTCCGTCATGGACACACCGCTGGGAGAGTCTGGTCTCTCATCGTGGATGCTGATTGGCAGAGGGGAAGAGCACCAAGACAATCAGACCATTTTTATCTCTTCTGCCTCAGTATTCTTCAGTATTTTATTATTTTATTATCAGGCTTACATTTTTACCTTTATCACCTGGGTGATAGTAATAAAGGACTAGATTAGATTAGCTTTGACATAGTACAGGAACAACAAAATGTAGTTTAACATCTAACATCTAAGTACAAAAAGCAATGAAGTGCCGAAGAATGTACAGAGTATATACAGAATAAAATGTAGCGGCAAATTACAAAATCGTTCTTCCACAGACCCTGGTGTCTAGTCTGAGGGAATAACTATGATGTATGGAAGCCAGAGAGAGACATACAGTAAGTGTTTGAATTTTAAAAGCCAGTGAATACTTCATATTGAAAATCACTGAATTCATAACATTGAAATATTTTACTTTGAAAACCATTTATCTAAATTTGTATTTGTTCTGATTTTTCCTCCTCGAAATTTGAATATGAATTTTCTTGATTTGCAATTTCAAAAACTGCCTTTGAATATATTTTCCAATGTTCACAATTTCAGATCTAAAAATTCAAGTTGAAAAAATGTCAAATAGCAACATCCGGGTTACCCGGGACGGGATAGGCAATAGAGCTAAGAGATCACAAACTGGATGATCACCGGAGCCTCGCTGTTCTTCCTGGTCGTCATCTTTGGGTTTCGGTTACAAACCACTTTCTTGGATCACGTGACTGACAGGCCGTGCTCTGATAGGTCAGAAGTAAACGGTGAATAGACTTACTGTATATAGCCCCCCCCTTAAAATTTTCCCGGAATCTCTCTCTCTCGTAGCTCTCTCGTCTTCCGACCACTAAAAATGCTTTTCTAAGGGACCTCAGAAGACGGTTTGACTGCATTCAGCCTTGATTTCCTATCCTTTTGACTCAGGTTTTTGGATCTGAATTCAACCTTTGAATTTGAGCCTGAATCTTTATTTTTTTTAAATTCTGAAGCTTTGATTTTTGGATCTGAATTTGTGAACATTGAACTCAAATTCAGCTTTTGAAATTGCAAATCCCAAAAAAAAAATCTAAAATTTTGATTCCAAATGACTTCAGATCAAAAAATTTCATTAGATCTTGAACTTCTTCTTCAATCTTGAATAGCTTTATGGGAAATATGATCAAGTGTTTCCTAATCTTGGCTCATTCGAGGATATCTCAATGTCTGCTGCCTTGATTTGGACCTTTTTTGCAATGCAAATAACCTTAAACCATAAATTGCAGTGAAAAACTGTGATTTCTATCAAGCAGTTAACAATTTTCAATATATACTGTAACTACATGTATGTGGATCACACACTTGGTTTCATCCAGTACTGAGACATATTCAATCATACTGAAATGCTCATAAAACCATAACAATATAAATCTTACCTGTTTCCAGAGAAAGGGTGCTGGCCTTTAAAATCAATTGGGGCGCCTATTGACTGGTCACTCTGCATGGACACACAGCTGGGTCCAGGTCCAGTTGGGTCTAGGATCTCCTGATGGGTGCTGCTTGACAGACATGATGAGACAGTACCATCCGTAGTATATTTTTGCTTTTAGCCAGCAGGACTGGTGGTAACAAATGACTCGCTCTCAGCTGTTACTGTGCTGCTTTTTATATAACAGGAATGCTGTAAGGGCACCAAGCCCCTATAAGTCCCCCAGATGTTTTGGGTGCTTTCTTCTACATTAAATGTTAAATCCTCACTCAACAGTTCATTCATATTCCCTGTGTATTTCATTTCCAGTCAAAATGTTGTTTCTAATGCCTCACATTTCTACCTGGAATACAATTGCAGAGGAGAACTACTGAATATTGTATTTGTTGGCCTATAAATAGTCAAACTTAAATATATATACTGTATGTGGTCTAATAATACTGAAATCAATCTAGGAAATATGCACTGTGTATAAATTGTAATCTCAGGAGATGGTTTCAGTGTCGTCAGCTACAGCCCAGACAAGTGGGCTTTAATGGTGCAAAGGAAGCCCTGTTAATGGTTTGGTGATTCTGTCAACACCAGTGTGTTGTAGTAGAAGAAATAGGCAGTGGAAACAGTGGCACTGCTTTAGGTAAGAGTTTTAAGTTAAAGCAGGTTCAGCACCTTGGACAGCAGCCCTGACAGGCCACTTCATAAAGATATTGCCAAAGGTATTGGCTCACCTGCCTTGATTTGCATATCAACTTTAGTGACATCCCATTCTTAATCCACAGGGTTTAATATGACGTTGGTTCACCCTTTGCAGCTTCAACTCTTCTGGGAAGGCTTTCCACAAAGTTAAGGATCTGGCTCTCAGTCTCTGCTCTAATTCATCCCAAAGGTGTTTTATCAGGTTGAGGTCAGGACTCTGTGCAGACCAGTCAAATTCATCCAAACCAAACTCTCTCATCCATGTCTTTATGGACCTTGCTTTGTGTACTGGTGCACAGTCATGTTTGAACAGGAAGTGGCCATCCCCAAACTGTTCCCACAAAGTTGGGAACATGGAGTTGTCCAAAGTCTCTGCTGAAGCATTCAGAGTTCATTTCACTAGAACTAAGGGGCCAAGCCCAGCTCCTGAAAAACAACCCCACACCATAACCCCCCCTCCACCAAACTTTACACTTGGCACAATTCAGTCAGTACCGTTCTCCTGGCAACCGCCAAACCCAGACTCGTCCATCAGATCGACAGATGGTGAAGCACGATTCGTCCCTCCAGAGAACAGGTCTCCACTGCTCTAGAGTCCAGTGGCAGTGTGCTCTACACCACTGCATCCGACGCTTTGCATTGCACTTGGTGATGTATGGCTTGGATAAAGCTGCTCGGCCATGGAAACCCATTACATGAAGTTCTCTACGTACTGTTCTTCAGCTAATCTGAAGGCCACATGACGTTTGGAGGTCGGTAGCGATTGACTCTGCAGAAAGTTGGCAACCTCTGTGCACTATGCGCCTCAGTATTCGCTGACCCCACTCTTATCCAATGAAAGGGTTGCATTGTGAAGGACAGAGGGTGTTGGACCCTATACAGAGTGTAAAACCCCCTGAGGTACAATTGTGATTTGTGATTTTGGGTTATACAAATAAAAATGACATTACTTGACTTGAAAGAAACATATGATGCACCTTTGTAAAGGTAGTTCTCAAGCTCTGGGTAGTTTATTTTAATTATTTTAATTAATCAGCCACATCTGATTGCCTTGTTGAATCACATGATTTCTGATCTGGGCAGCCCACTATAAATTGACTGGTTGCCTTATTTCACAGTTTGTGGGTTACCTATCTCACAGGTCACTGTTAAGCCAGGGTCACAGAGGACTGCAGCCACTGCAGCAACTTGTCAAACCAAAATTTGACAGAGGCCTTGACTAAAATAATCAAACTACAGTATATAGCAATAAACTGTCAACTCGCTTGAGTATCAAAGTCCAAACCTGCGGACCTGAAGCATATCTGAGACCAAAGTCCAGAAATGAAACTGAATCATCCAAAGAGCAGCCTTTCTGTTTGATATAATCAGCCCTGAAATCTTTTCAGCAACGAAACATGGTTATGTTCATAATGTTAACAGCACTAATAGCACAAACCAACGTTTATCTTGTCATATTACAGTAAAGAATGACAGTTAAACAATAAGAGAGTGTTGTTAATAGTATAAAATGTTGACCACAATACCTTTCCATGTTGAAATGAAGCTGCTGCTGAGACACAATCAGTGAAAGTAAAAGACAGAGAAAAGAGAAAGACCAACAGAGAACAAAAACAACCTTTGAGACTTCAAGAACAAAGCAAAACAGAAAAATAGACACAGAATAGAGTATTTGTGGATGGACAATTCACAATAAATTGATAGAATTCCCCAAATGATCAGAGTAACACTTACTCACGTTGTTTGCATGAGTGTTTGAGGCAGCAGCAGGCTCTCTAATGAAAGTGTAATTGTAGGCTGGACTGAATAAAGGCTTTTATTGTATTATCACGACCTTTGTATCAAACCACAAACCAGGTGCAGTTTTATCATGCTGCCTGGAAAAGATTTACAGCCAATAATCATCATCAGAGTCCAACACCAACACCATTCAACCACAGACGCAGAAGAAAAGTCTTTAGTTCTGGTATACGGTATACATATATGGTTTGTGTAAGCGTATGCCTTAACTGCTAGAGGCCAATGAGGAAAACTGCAACGCTAAAATGACATCTAGTATCTACTAGTAGAACCCAGAGGCATGATTCAATCATTGTGAAAGTACATAAACCAGAGACATCGGTATATGCATGGCGACATTTCACACCACATGGAAAGACGCAGAACTCTCAATTATGAATGATCCCACAATTCAAGCTGTACTGGCCCGTAAAAATCTGGAAAAATGTTTAGATAACGTCTAAAGTCTGTGGATCAAAGCCCAGTTAAAAATCTGGAATATTTTGTCAATTAGATGACAAATTACAGATAATTCAGTGGTGTGCATTTGATCCCAGGTTTAGACCAAAATAAATGGATTAAAGATTTAAATCTTTGATTCCAAAAGGAGTAACAGCATTCTTTACTGACAGAAACTGGAAAATTAAGACTTGGAAAGCCTGAGGAAGAAATACGACATTGAAAAATCTGATTTTTAGATACCTTCAGGTGCGCAATTATTCTGAACACCACATTAGAAATAAAACAGAATTTAATGATCCAATATTGACAATATTTTTGGCTTCTTATTAAAATGTATCAATTAAGAAAAATGGGAAAGGAGGATAATCTTTTAATAGCAAACAAAGTTTGGTTAAACTTGTGTAATCTCCAGTGGAAATGCACAAACGTTACATTATGTGAGTTTGGCTGGAAGTGGAATTTATTACTCCAATGCAGAAAGCACATTTTTATGGAGGGGATGCAAAATGTTGGAGATTGTGTGAAGATTGTGTGGGGTTCGGGAGGCTAATTACATGCATGTATTTTGGAAGTGGGCAAGGATACGGTGGCTTAGAAATGCCCTTAGAGTTCTCCACTTTATTTTTAGGAAATTTAGATTTTCAGGTAAGACGTGCTGATGAATATATGTTTGGCGTCCTGATGTCTGCTTGTAAAAAGGGGCTCACAAGACGCTGATTGCTTCCTGAGCCCCAGAGTGGATAGATATCGTAAATGATATCTATTATATGGTGTGGAGAGGATTACTTTCTCTCTCCATCTCATCAAAAATGTATTCATTAAATTTTGGACCAACAATCAAATGTTCCTCCGGTGTTCCGGTGTCTTCCAGTGCTGATTATGACAACTGCAGGATTTCACAGACCAGAGGAAAACAACCAATCAGAGCTGATGTTCTCAGAAACATCTTGTAGTTTGCACCAGCTGGTGGGCGGTGCTCTGTATTTCCTCAGCTGTTCTCAACATGGCTGCTGGGTCACAAACTTTCTCATTTTACAGCTAAACAATAACTACAAGATGTTTCTGAGAACATCCGAGGAGAGAAATAGTCATTACATTATTCATTACAGTACTGATTCATATTTGCCCAGTTTGACCGTTTGATCAGAGTTGATGAGTGATTGACAGCTGCCTCCATTGAATGAACAGCCAATCGGAATGCTCTCTCTGTCTGACATGACCTGTGATTGGTCAGAAGTCTCCCGTCATGGGCTGAATTTTCTAAAGCCTGTAAACAGAGCCACGAGGAGGTGCGGACACTTGAATTACAATGTGTTGAACGGATATTATGGGTATTTTCCGAATTTCCCTCCGGGGATTAATAAAGGTTCATCTTATCTTATCTTATCTTTTGCCCAATAATGCAAAAAAAATATTCTGCCTACTACAGGTTTCAGTGAAAAGAGGTAACACTGGTAAAATACTTCATTATGCAATAATCATGCACAGGTTATATTGATGGTTGGTCTGAATGTATGATATTTTACTAGCTCATCACATTTTGTTGTTTTGTTCTTGATTTTTATAGCTACTAGTAGGCTAATAGCTGTCAGATAAGGGTAGAAGTGCATTATTTGTCTCTGAATTGTAGCCAAGCAGGAGAATAACGTAGCATGGAATGGAAATAATGATATGTCATAGCTTATTTGTGAAAAGATAAATAGGATAAAACCGAGAAATAGCCCTGAGGCGCGCACCGACCACAGCGTGTTGTCCCACTCCAGCCCAGTAGGCGGCAGTAATGACCCGGATGCTTCCATATGTCCGCCGCCAAAACGCTCATTTCACAGAAGAAATATTTTTCTTTTCGGAAGAAGATCCCGACAAAGCGGCCCTATTTCTTTTCAGCCAGAAAAAGAGTCGAATAATCTGAAAACCAACTATGTACGCCAGGACAAATACCGGCAGCTCACACGGAGACTTTCAAGACAGAAACGGAGTGAATTATGTAACATCGACAGAGTCTTTCGGCCACTGCTCTCAATTGTTCTGGAAAAAGGATCCCAACGACTCCGGAGTAAGAAAGCCAGCTGCATCCACCGTTAGCTAGCGAGCCGAGCCAACAAATAGCGCTACCGCACGGCCAGTGGAGCTCCGTTTCACTAACTGAGCACCAGGCAAAGTCTCTATCTTAAACGGGGCTGTTAAATAAGTGTTTGAAATCCAGTTTAGCAACACCGAGTAATCTGAAGCTGCAGCTTCGTTAGCTATTTGCTAACGTACCAGTCGTCATGCTGAGCGGCTCACGGCCTAGTTTGACGCTTAGCTGTCGAGCTAAGTGGCTACTAATTATTAGCTCCTGCATACTGTGTCTCTTACATCTCCCAGAAAGGGTTTAGTAAAAGCGGACGTGTATGCCCAACACTTTGCCACAGTCGCGTAGTAAAGAGGCGCCGAAGGGTTGTGAAAATGCATGTTATTGTAGCTGAGCGTCACCGAGCTAATGCTAACATAAGACAACACTGGCTGCCTCAGCCAAACACAGCACGGCTAGCTAACACCAGAGCCCCGGCTAGCTAACACCAGAGCCCGGGCTGTGTAACAAGACAGCGGGTTTCTTCTGGGTAAGTTAGCGCCTTGTTGTGTAACACGATGCTTCGACAGGTCTGCGCCAGTACCGTGAACCGTAGACGGGATGTTTGAGCAGGTTTATGCGTGAGGCCTGCAATATTGTTAGCGAACAGCGCAAAGTAAACAGTAGCAGGCTGTCCCACAGGAAACGGGAGCGGAAGACGCCCCGCGGAGGACTAGAAAGACCTCTTTGTGATGCCAGACTGTGCCGTTCATTCATGGTCGCTCTCAGTCCACGGATTATCTGCACAGACACCCCACACACTATATCTTTAAACAGCTTTTAATATATGAACGTGGGCGGTATTGCAGGCTAAGTAGCTCTCGCTGTCACACAGTTATTTATTACACCATGTGTCTGGAGAAAACAAACTTCTGGTTATTCCCAGAATGCTTCCCATTGCTTTTAGTTTACTGCCAGACTCCTGTTGGGGGGCTGGCAGCACTTTCCAGGTGTCACTCACCTGCTTCTTCAAAATGATTGATACATGTGACCCTGTGGTGTACACACAACAGCTGTGGTGTGCCCAGTCTACCATCTCAGCCCTGGATCGTGAGCCGCTGTAGCCAGTAGATCTCAACCCGCTGCAACTTAAGAAAACAAAATGTGACCGTGCATTAAAGAGGCATGCTTAAAAACACAGAAACACCAGCAATTACAGAAATGCATGCAAAGTCAGACACAGCAGCAGAAGTATACCTGGGGGACACACCAGAAACTGCTTGTGTTTTCCTTGTGTTCCTATAGTTGCAGTGTGTTTCTACACTTAGTGGACATTTTATTAGGTACACTTGTAAACTCTGATGTAATCTAATACAACAACTCTTCCACATATTGAAACTTAAAAATTATGTTCAGTGGTAATTGACACTGTCAGAGGTGTTAATTCAACTATATGTTTATTAGTTTACAGCGGTGTTAAACTGGACTGTGAATGTATCAAATGCTTTGTTTTATTTCATTGCCTCTTTGTTTTAATTCTTTTAATATGTACAAGTATGTAATAATAATGCATAAATCCCCAAATAACCTATGAAATCATGAATTATTCACATTCAACATCTGCTATTTGTTGTGTGTAGAGGTTTATGGTTTGCCCCTCCCTTTTACATTCATTAGGCTGGAAGAATATTATAAACACATTTCAATATAATGCAGTCCGGTACAACACCATCACTCACATACAGTACAGTTTGATAAACAGCTCTTGAAAAGTTTGAACAAAACTGCCACTGTAAGCGTTGTTAGGGTTGTGTTTCTCAGCTTGCAGCAGTTGCTCTGAATGTGTTGTCAGTTGTGAAGAGGATTTTTTCATTGTTTTGTGCTTCTGTCCACCTGCTTTAGTAAGACCATAAAGAACTTATTTTGCGAGAACATCTTCATCTGCAGAAGAGTCAGAGCTGGGCAGGTGATGTAGGCTAGAGGTCTGCTTCTGGTTGTTTTTGTTAGGTAAAGCTTCAGGCTCAGGCTAGGTTTAGTTATTTTCAAATCACATTTCTGGATTTCTCTCTGTGACTGGGCCAGTCATTTGTGTCTCTCATGTGTTGCAAGTAGATGCAATGCTCAGTGACAGAAGCAAAAGACGCAGAGTAGAGGCAATGAGTTGGATTAGCATGACAAGCTAAAGGTCTCTGCTGGTTGGAATATATCAAAAATATAGCTTTGGGTCTCACATTGGGTATTTTATGTGCTGGTATGGGCCAGGTTTGGGTCTCAGTTTTAGGCCCATGCAGATCTCTGATGTGTGTAAAGTTGCTGTCCGTGGTGCTGAGCTGCCTTTCTTCAAAGCTTTACACTTCCACATTATTTTCACCCAACATGTATTCTATAGCTGGACAGTGTAAAGTCACATTTTATGTTTTAGTTGAAATTTTAAGCCTACTCTCCGCAGCGGGGCTAAATAGAGTGATGCCCTATCATTTATGCGTGACAATCTTTAAGGCGTGCCTCATAGTTTCAGTCATGTATGCAGTAAGTTGCAGTTTGGAGAGTTATTTAGCCTCCTATGCGACAAACTAGTGTGACATGGTTGGATTCTTTAGGTATTATAGTTTCATATGATGCCAGTATCCTCACTCACTCACTCTAAAATCACAAGTTGTGTTAATGCATTAAAGAAATTAGTGGCGTTAAATCAAACCTGTGTGTTCTTATCCTGTTAAATTTGGCAGCTCTAATCATTTCATATCAAAATTGCCAGTTATGAAGAAAATGATGAAAAATAAATTTGTCATGAAAGTGTTATTAACTTGTTGTTGTGTGCATGTCGCAGTGCTTGGCTTTAATGTTCTCCTCTCCTCTGTGACAGCCGAGTTCGACCATCAGCTGGTGCGATCAGCTCCCTTCCTCCTCAGCAGCCCTCTCCAGTTCCAGTCTCTCCTCAGCGTCACTCTCCAGCTCCAGTCTCTCCTTGGAGTCCCGAGCACCGGCGCCAGCGGCGGCGACGACGACGTCAGACGACATGGACTCGGACGAGAGGCCGTACGTCTGCGACCTGTGCACCTGCGCCTACAAGCACGCCAGCTCCCTGCTCAACCACAAGCTCACTCACAAGATCGGAGACTTCAGGTGGGCACCCGGGACTCTGTATTTACAATTTTTCAGCATTCCAGTTTCCAGTTAACCCTTTGAGACCCGCTATAGACACGATTTTGTATTTTTTAGGGGGTACAGAGGTTGTTTAGGGGGGATAGGTGGTCGACAGTAGATGTCACATAGAAGTGGAGTACATCATCTGAAATCTGGGAACTTGAAGATTAATTTGAGATGCAGCTCAGCACTATGTGTCAAGTTCTTCTTGTCATACATCAGATAAACAAATCAAAATCAAATCAATCAAGATAAATTGTAAAAGTGTTTAATGGTTTATAACATTACGATATAAGTATATGATGACTATTCCCATGCTCTCTTAGTTTTTTTTATCATTTGGTACACAGATTTGGTGCAAAATTTCACCATTTTTTTAATCACTTGAGAATTCATTAAACTGATCAGTCATCCCTCTAAAATACCACATTAAGACACCAAGACCTTGAGGAGCACCATAGAAAAAGCCACACTGTGATGTGGGATCAAAAACTTTTGACGTCTTTAGTTTTCTGCAAGAATTGCATTTTTCGGCGATTGAATCGCAAGCACTACTGTTAGGTAAACTGCTTAGAACCCCCTTATTTTCAATCTATTTAGGAAAGCCATCCATCCCCTGAATGCTGTAGGTCTCTAGTTTGTGGCTGTAAAGTTTCATGAGGCTGTGATTATCTTAGAGGTCACCAGAGGTCATTTATACCATGACATCAAGTTTCAAAAATGGTCTCACCACAATAAAATGGCTACTATGGGGACTAACTTCATCACACATGACTACCGTTGGACTCATTGGATCCACAAGAGTCTCAGCTTTACAGTGATACCCAATTTATGTAATTACAAGACTGTTTAGGGACCCCAGTATGCAGAAATATTCATATATTTTGGAATAGAAGACAATAACATTTATACTGCGTGTGATTATCACAAGGTGGGCATGTCTGTAAAGGGGAGACTCATGGGTACCCATAGAACCTGTTTTCATTCATATATATTGAGGTCAGAGGTCAAGGGACCCCTTTGAAATTGGCTGTGCCAGTTTTTCAAAATTTATCCCAATTTTGGAGCGTTAATTAGCCACGACAAGTTTCATAGTTTCATATATTTTTTGCTTCACTAGATCTAAAACTGAACCTGCTACAGCTTCTGAAAAAAGTCTTTCAGAGGGTTTGTGTCAGTAAATATGTCAAAGTGTTGTTGAATAGGACACAGAGCTCCCACCTCCTCACTCAAACATCACTGTAAGTTGCAACCTCTAACCTCCACCCTATTTCTGTCTCCACAAAAAGGTGTGACTTTTGCAGCAAGCCCTACACCAACTACATGTCCCTGCGCAACCATATGCGAATCCACGGTCAGAAGCGCTACATGTGCGACCTGTGCGGGAAGGCCTTCCGTCTGGCCCGGTACCTCCGTAACCACCAGAGGATCCACGACGACGGGCCTAACCGCTTTGACTGTCCCTCCTGCTGCAAGAGCTACAGGACCATGCTGGAGCTGGCCCAGCACCGCTGTACCGCTGCTGCGTCCAACCAGGTGGGTCTGGTGATCTGGTGGATGATACCTACGATGGTGTGTGTTGGGCTGCATTAGTGTTGCTAATATAACAATTCTATGACAGTCATTTTGCAGCCACGTGAGAGCAAACATAGTTTGTATTTGAATGGCATGTAGTGAGATATACAGTATACCTTTAGCATGTGGTAATTGTTTGCTACATAAATTCTTCCTGAATGTGATCGATACCGTCATGAAGTTTATGAATCACAGCTCCTAGCAGAGGAGATGAGCAATATCTTTGCTCATAACATGCAGTACCCCAATCAGCTGTTCCTATGTACTATAGGAACATATATACTATATGTGGACTTTTTCTGTGCTCCTCTCTCTTACTCATCTATAAGTTTATAAATGGCTGTATTCTCAATCTTCTAACAGTGGGATATGATTAATTAAGTCTGGAATTACATTATCCAGAGAATTTATAGTGCTTGTTATAGTGTTAATTTTATCAGTTATTTTTATTTAGGTTGTGTGTCAAATGTGCTTATAAGCTTAATCATATATATTCAATGTCATCCTGTATTTAACTGACTAAAAGTCTTGGCATTTTAGGGCTCTTTCACAAGCCGTAGTCTGTTTGGCTAGTCCGAATCAGAATGAAATTGATACTATTGGTTTGTTTTCTATTTAGTCTAGTTTGGTTCCACAGTGCACAAATTAAATCGGACCAAATAAAAGAAAAAAAAAAAGAATTAGCTGGGGGCGTGTCCGAAGGAGCAAATTGATCTTTTTCGTCTCGAGAGCTGCCACTGATGTGCAATGACTCGCCACTGATCGACTGCGCACAAATGCCTTTTCCTCTAGTTTATGACTTTATAAACGCCACTGTTATTGCGGACTTTATTTAGCATATTCTGTGTGTTCTCTTCGTCCCCAGATGTCAAGCAAACATCGGACTTCTGCAAAAGTCCAGGTCAGTCCCTCCCACGAATGTTAACCTGTCATTTACCGGGTCCATCTCCACAAACGCCCGCACAGGCAGCCTGCGCTTT
This sequence comes from Pterois miles, assembly GCA_947000775.1. Lineage (NCBI taxonomy): Eukaryota > Metazoa > Chordata > Actinopteri > Perciformes > Scorpaenidae > Pterois > Pterois miles. The sequence goes on along the minus strand of CAMQGK010000567.1, from coordinate 1,409,383 downwards.
GGTTCACTTGGAAACAGTCTGAGACCACCTCTCGCAAGCGGCCTCAGTCCGGTTGTTTAGGTCCGCACCGGAGTATGATTACTGCGTTCACAACCACCCAAACTAGCTGCACCACATCAAACGAGTCTGATTAAGGCGTGCTAAATGTTGGCTTGTGAAAGCGCCCTTAGTCTCATCTTAGCCAAAGAAAACTATTTTAGTATAGTTGGTCAAGAAATACTAGTGACATTTTGGTCTTTTTTAGTCTTCAGAGTATATAGAACATTACTTTCTCCCAAGCCCTGCTGTTGTCATTGTTAACTTTCCCTTAAAGGAACAATGTGTAATAATTTAGGGGATCTATTGGCAGAAATGGAATGTAATATTAATAGGTATGTTTTTTTTAGTGTATAATCACCTGAAAATAATAATGGTTGCGTTTACATTACTTTAGATTGAGCCGTTTATATCTACATAGGGAGCACAGGGATGCTTCACCCCCAAAATGACCATTTGTATATCAGCTACTCATTCTGTGTTGCCTTGATTTTGTGAAGAAAACATATTTCTCCCATCTCGCCAAGGTGAACAAAGACTCCAAAAAGAGAGATAAGTCTTCATGAATTTTAATAAATGGGGCCTGCATTTAACAACAGCAAAACTTTACAAGAAGAAGAAGAAGTGAAGGGCGTTTGGGAAGTAGTGAGCATACGACTGGATAAATGAGACTTGGATTACACTGCAGGAGTTGTGTGCGAGCTTGTAAATGGATATTTTTATGTGGTTTTGCTGTTAAAAATGTAGTATCTGAGTGCGAGCAACAGTGTAGTATCTGAGTGCGAGCAACAGTGTAGTATCTGAGTGCGAGCAACAGTGTAGTATCTGAGTGCGAGCAACAGTGTAGTATCTGAGTGCGAGCAACAATGTAGTATCTGAGTACGAGCAACAATGTAGTATCTGAGTGCGAGTAACAGTGTAGTTTCTGAGTGCGAGTAACAATGTAGTATCTGAGTGCGAGCAACAATGTAGTATTTGAGTGCGACTAACAATGTAGTTTCTGAGTGTGACTAACAATATAGTATCTGAGTGCGAGCAACAATGTAGTATCTGAGTGCGAGCAACAATGTGGTATCTGAGTGCGACTGACAATGTAGTATCTGAGTGCGACTGACAATGTAGTATCTGAGTGCGACTGACAATGTAGTATCTGAGTGCGAGCAGGACCTATGTGAGTGTGAGGACAGGGTTTAGAGGGAAAGCATTACAAAGTCTTAAGGTAAAATCATTAATTCATACTCTTAAATTGAAAGACCATGCTGTTGATAAAGTTAGGGGAAAAAAACTCCATACAGGCTGAGTATTTGGTCATTTTGTGGGTGAAGTACTCCTTTAGATAAGTGTGTAATACTGATGATGAGCACAAAGTGTGAAACTGCAGCATTGGGGAAAAAAGGCCTTTCAATATATCATCTCCTCTTTTTTGACAGTTAAAATAAAGAGAGATTTTGATAAACTACATTTTAGCCTTTTTAATATTGCAGATTGATATAGTCTCAGTTGGTGTCAAATGCTGTTGGTGCCATCTTAGCTTAGTTGTGGAAAAAAGGTTGTTGAAGTTTTCCTTCATGAAATTAAGTGTGTTTGTGTTGACATCTTATGTACAGAGTATTTGGCATAAGGACATACTCCTAATGAGAATGAAAATCTCAACTAATAGCTCACAAATATATAGTTAAATAATAAAAAAGGCTCACTAGTTTTAACAAGCGTTACTCAACGGTGCATTTTTTAGGGACTATTTACCGCACGTTATTACAGAATATGAAGAATATCACCAGCCATGAATTAATATTCTAAACACTACTTATCAGAGCAATCCAGTGATTTGAAATGACACACGGTTACATTTATTGCTATGCTAGGTGCATGCTTCCCTGACAAACGTCTCAGCTGTGTACGCTGCAGGCTTAGTGCACTGTTGTGATGTGTGTTACATTAATGTTTGTCCAGACCGAAGGGTGAGCTGCCTAGATGTCTATTACACACCACTTGTGTAATTTTGCACTCTATAAATTACTCTTTAAAATGATAGATATCATACGTATTTTTTATTGGTCATATTAGAGATTCACTGATTGATTGAAACTGGCTGGTTGTCACTGTCATGTGTTTACACACATGTGCTACATGATAGTTTAACTGCTAGCCTTCACCCACCGCCGCCTGCTATTATCAAACTGAATGTATACATAGGGCTGTCACAGTGAAGGCATTTCCCCTGTGGTGACGTTGATTGGCTCAACAGTGCCATATGAAATATCATTGCTTTTTTTTTGTTGTTGTCTTTTGCAAATTAGTTCATTTATCCTGATTTGAGTGCAATAGAAATAAGAGTTATTGTACGGCTATTAGTCAGTATATTGTTGCTTTATAAATGACAAAGATGTCATACTTGTTTCTTGTTAAATGCAGAACACAGAAGGGCAATGAGGCGCAGCGTTTATTTTTTTCAGATGAGACGCTTTGGTTGCGTCTGGTTGCTGTGATGTGGAATAACAGAAGTAAATGTCGGTTACTTGGGCTGAGTAGTTGATCTGGATGAAGGGAAGGATTGAAACACAAAGGAAGAGAGGACGGACCTGCTGGTCTGTGTATTCGTTTCTCCGCCATCGTTGTTGTTCAGCACTTGTAGCCTACATGGATGTGACGGTTGGTTTTTGTGGTATTTTTCCCGCCCCTCCTCCATCGTAATTGGACGACTGGGTGACAGTGACGAGCGCAGCATTCTAACCAAAGTTGAACTTTTTTCATCTCTCAGTGACCAGAGGAAAAACACCAAACGTGCCGTGCTCAGCACAGAATGGCCGCTCAGCATTTCATCATGCTGGTGGCATTTACACGGCGCTCCCGTTGCAAAGGCTTAAAAAAACTGTGAACATAGTGGTTGTGGCGGTTGCTTGCCATCCCCTATAGTTGGCTTGTCAATTATAATATTAATATACTTCAATATTGTGGTTATTGTGTCTGCCCTATGTATACAATGTCATATTTCCTCACCACACGGTTTGGAGCATAATTTGGCGCAGGGTTGTCTCCCATGTCACTGTTTTTACTTTAAAAAAAACGATCTATTTGTATCCCTGCGACCCAGGGAACATTGGTTAGATAAGATAAGATGAACCTTTATTAATCCCCAGAGGGAACATTGGTTAGATAAGATAAGATAAGATGAACTTTTATTAATCCCCGGAGGGAACATTGGTTAGCTTACAGCTTTAGAATTATGTTTTTAAATTATTTGAATTCTGGAGTGCATTTTGCCATTAAAATAACACATTTTTAAAAAAGTTAATCCAACAATTTGACTGTGCCTTCGTGGCCCATACGTATGTAATCAACCCCGTTTCCACAGTAAATAACTGAGGATCGTATATCATCAAAAGAAAAGATTTGAAATAGAAATGCAGAATGTGGAAAAGCCTTTCCGGGACCAGCATCTCCTCCCACATGGCAACTCTATATGAACAAAAACCATCTGAAGCCTAACCTTGTTTAACTGATGTTCACAGATATCTGGGACACAGCGCTGCGTGTCCACTTGTGCATCAACAGGAACGACTTTATTAACTGATTTAACATTAATTAATGAAATTGACATTATGAATGTTTCTGTGGCAGACTGTGTGGTAAAACTGGCGGTGCACCACATATGGCCTGTGTAGGAGAAACAGTGTGTGTGTGTGCGAATGAATGAAGATATGCATGTGTGGCGAGGCTTATTTAATACTGTTTGCATTGATGAAGTATGTGCATGTAACATATTGTGGCACTTTGTTCTGTCCTCTCTCCAGCTTACTGTGGAGTTAGGGTTAGACCAGGGTTAGGCTAAGTTTAGGGACAGTGTCAGGGTTTAGAGCTTAGGGAAGGGACACAATTCTTCGCAAGTATAGTAACCCTAATTTGTGTGTGTGTGTGTGTGTGTGTTGTGTGTGTTGTGTGTGTGGGGTATAAGAACCGGTTCAACTGCCCGTCCTGCTTTAAGAGCTACCGAACCATGCTGGACCTGGCCCAGCACCGGTGCAGCGCCGCGGCCAAAAACCAGGTTGGTGTGAGCGTGAGTGGGCATGTGTGTGTTGCGTATACGTGCGAGCGTGAGGCAGCGTCAGCAGATGGAACGGTAGCTGTGAGTCAGGGCCAACGTGCACAGGAGTTTTCGATCAAAACCACCGTCTCTTGTGTAAATGCTTCAAACATGTTTTTACGTGGCTTTTTAACACAATCTTGCAGATGTTTTCGTCCCTGGGTGGCGTCATCTGACTGTAGCATTAGAGCAAAGACTAATTATTGATGGTTGTCACGGCAGGTCTGACCATTACATCTACTAAAATCCTGAATTCCAGCTAATTATTATACATACAAAATGCATGGAGAATGGGAGAAATGGGGGTGAAGACTTCTGCATAGTCCAGTAGTGTGTAAAATGCAGTCAGTGTTTCAAACTTTCACCTCAGGGACCCGTAAACTGACACAAATTAGACCATGTACCATCATTGATAAGATTTTGTCTCAGGGTCCCCCATCTGGTATGTTTTTTTTTTTTTGCTTTTATAGGTTTATGAAGTGTATGAAACCCATGACTAAAATAGTCTTACATTGTCATTGTGTTACTTACGGATGGAATTACACTGAAAATAAATGACTCCCCTTTTTGCTGTGGACCCCCAGAACCCCTCAAAGACGCCTGGGGTTCTACAGACCCCACATTGACAATCACTGATCTATATAACTGATAAACTGGTCTCAATTTTAACAGCGAATCTGGTGTGTAGAATGTAAACATCCCTGATACGGACGATGGTATAAACTATGAAGATAAGACGTCGGTTGTGAAACAAAAAGCAAAATGTCACTACCAGGCTTATTAATGATAGAGGAATGATGATGACCGAGTTTAGATGTCTACTGTCTAAATCTTCAGGGAGAAGGTTAAGGTTTAACACTAATGTCAGCAAAAATACTATAGTTTTCAGGGTTAGAGGACAAGTTGACAAGGCAAGATCTTCCAGAGGTTACAGAAGATGGATGCAGATGTGAGTCATGCTAAAGGGATAGTTTGGGTGTTTTGAAGTGGAGTTGAGGTACTTATCCATAGTCAATATTACCTACTGCAGATGATGGCTGCCAGTTTGGAGAAACAGCCTGGAGTAAGCAAAATATATTTTAGACAACTGTAAGCTGTATTTAGAATATTTCCACTGCTTTATGGGGAACTGAAGTCGTTATTTATGCTTTCGCTATTGCCACCAGACTCCTTTGAGGAAAAAAAAACAACAGTATTTTTACTGTTTTGTCAGAGTTTTGTAGGTTTAAAGAGAGCGTAGATAATGGCTCTAGTTTCCTGTCAGAATGTGCTGTCTGATGGAAAGATAACATGGTGAAAATATTCTCAATATAGAGAAATAGAGAACACTTACACTGATATTGATTTTTTTTTTTTTTTTTTTTTTTTAGGAGAGTCTTTCTTTTATGTGTCTTAAATCTGTTTTGCTGCTCCCTCGTCCACAGCAGTACATAACTCCTGGCTGCTTCTTTAAATTGGACGACTGCCGACCGCCTTAAGTACCTCATACAACCCTACTTCAAAACACCTGAACTGTCCCTTTAATGTTGGAGTTGACAGTCTGTAGTTATAATTTCTAGGTTGGGTAGAGTTGATGTTTGTGAGTGTATGTTTTTGTGTGTGTGCGTGTGTGTGCGTGTGTGTGCGTGTGTGTGCGTGTGTGTGTGTGCACAACCTGACCACCCCATCCCCTCATATTAATAGTTTTATTAAAGGGTAGTGAAAGGTAATGAGCCTAAGGCAGAATCGAAGTACATAAACGTTAGAAAACTAAAGGCTGCTGGAAAATAAGAGTTCATCACATTCATCTATCACCGCTCTTTGTCTTCTTTGTGCATTACTGGCACAAACGATGTGCACGAAGACAGAAATGATTTACAAAATGCCTCTTCCTCCTGTCTTTCCTCCATCCAGTCCGGTGGTCGTCGTTCCAACTTCTCCTCCACTCCTCGCCGTCAGCAGCAGCAGCAACAGCAGCAACAACAGCAGAACAGCGCCAACTCGATGATGCAACCGCAGCACGGAGGACACGGCCAGCAGGAGCCTCTGGCCTCCCACTGCGTCTCCCCCATGTCCCAGGGAGGGCAGGGTGGCGTGACCAGCCAGTCTGTGCCCGATCCACACCAGGTAGGGAAGAGAAAGCAGGATCCAGGGCCAGAGCAGACACGTGGAGAACCGTTAGACAAGTTTTGTTGTCATGAGAGTGTGTTGAGCTTTCTGTTAGGGCTGGGACGATTCACCTATCTCCACAGTGCTGATTCAATATGCACTGCAATTTTTAGTTTTTTTAATTGTATTGTTATTCGATATTACAAGTTATTGCAATTGTTAACTTTTTAAACACTAGACCATGGGAAAAGGTTGAATCATACACTTCTAGGGACTTTTACTTTGGAGAATCTCCAAATGATTCCAGTAAAAGTGTTTGATTTTCAGCAGTATATGGTCAGAGATATTTTAGATTAAAAAAATTTTTTATCCAGCAACCCAAAAATCAAAGAATAAAGACCTTAACCTCACGAATTAGTGGTATTTTACTTTTAATTTATAAGGGACATGTAATGTTTTATACTTCTGGTGAATATAATCCAATCAATCGGATTTGCATATATGTATTTTGTATATTCAGTTCCCTTTGTTTACACCTTATTTTGAAAATGTGTCTACTTCCTCTAGCTTCTCCAAGTCTGTCTCTAGCTCTCCCATCAGCTCCGTTCTCTTAATCCATCATGGTCAGCTCCATCAGGGCTGTCTGTTAACATAAATGTCAGTATATGGCGCTCTACAGTTGTAGCATCGGCCCATTGGACCACGGAGATGAGAGCGACGGCTGGCTGGACCGCACACTACCTCCATACGATCACGTTTCCTGACCATGACAGAGTTAGCATGCAACTTTAGCGATGATGTCTCGTTGCTGACCCTCTGCCGTTTTCTACTTTCTCCTTTTCAGCTCGCTGCTGTTTGTGTCGCTAACGGATATAGAGCGGCTACTGATCGTTACTCAGACTACAACTATAAAAGCAATAGCTTCTGTCTGCCTCCACATAGACTCAGTTGACGCAAATATATAATTTCTGGCATTAAAATGATTTCGCAATCCCCTATTGTCTGTCTGTCCCAGCAGGGCCGTCCCAGCTCGGTGTCCTCCCAGGGCAGCCAGCAGAGCATGAGGAGCTCATCCTCCAGCAAACACATCTCCTCCAGTGCCACCCCGTCCTCCTCCTACTCCCTGCTCCAGCCCCTGGTGCCTGAGGTAAAGGAGCTGAGCTCGGGATACACTAGGCTGAGCGCCAACCCCATGGTAGGAGAGAGAATCGCCACACACCCGCCGTCCGCTGTCTGCCGGCTAGCTGCCTAGCTGCCTTCTCCCTGTCTGGCTACTAACATGAGGAGAGAGGGACTAATACCGTAACGCTTCACGTGTCCACCAGGAGCCTCTGCTCACAGCTCATGTCTTTCCTCTTCTTGACTGAGGACAGGACGGATATCTGTTAGAGTGATAGTGAGTTCGGGTAAAGACAGGTGCTGCTATCTGTAGAGACGCCTGGTGGACACAGTCTTAACTGTCTTCTTAAAGATGGCTCTTAGTCTGCTGTTTTCAATTCCGATATCTCTACTGTACTGACCAACCACTAATACCCGTACGTAGGAGACAATATTTTGATTCCCTTACTAACATCACGTTGATATTTTAACTAGGACTGTCAAAGTTAGCGGGATAATTACGCAGTAACACAGATTCATTTTAACACCACTAATTTCTTAAACGCAACTTGGGATTTTTTTAGGTTGTACCGGGCTCGATTTTAAAGCTAGAGCTGGAGCTCTGTATCCTATTCAGCAGCATTTTGGCATCGTTACTGACATTAACCCTCTGATATGCAGAATTTACTGTCTTTCAGAGGCTGTTGCAGGTTCAGTTTTAGGGCTGAAGTGAATCATATGGAATCATATCATATATCATGAAACTAGAAAACCATTGATAGCAACCATGTTATACTAACTTGTTGGAAAGCAGGTTAAATTACGCTTTAGAAGAGCATCTAGATGAGCACTAATGGGCCCATTTGAGCCCCAGTCCTGGCTCAGACAATGAGACTTCAACCACTACTGGCTTCATTAGTATTGGTAGCATTATTAGCGTATTATTAGTGTAGTTTGAGGACAACACTCACCTTCACAGTAGCCTGCAAAGGAAAACAGCAGATTAAAAGTCAGTAGTTTAGTTTGTGGGTTTATTGTTTAGCTTGGGCTCTGAACTGGCGGTAGGACACTACTAACTTGGGGCTGTGCTGCTAACTGAGTCCTGTCTTTCACACTTGGACACTAATCATTCACTCTACTCAGTGTTGCACATGTCGATGCTGTAGTTGGGGCTGCACGAGTCATACGTCATCACATATTGGCAATATGCTGTTATGATGCCTTCTCTGGTTAAACGGTCAAGAGGCGTTGAGTTTAATGTAACTACCCTCAAATCTTCATTTTGGAGTCTTAAGGTCCAAACGATTAAAGTCTGAGGTGATGTTCAGTATCTCAGGTTTTATATGCGGGTGAATGGAACAGGTCATTATCATATGCAGCTTTCAACAGCGTGGTCTTTCAATTTGAAAGCATGACTTATTGATTTCACCTTCAGATTTTGTAATGCTTTCCCTCTAAACCATGTCCTCACCCTCACATAGGCTCTGCTGCTCTTAGATTAGCTGTGCCTCTGCTCAGACTGTATGCTTGTACGCAGACATTGTTGCTCACACTCAGATATATTGTCGCTCACACTCAGATATATTGTCGCTCACACTCAGATATATTGTTGATCACACACAGATAGATTGTTGATCACACACAGATATATTGTTGCTTATAGTCAGATATATAGTTTCTCACACTCAGACATATCGTTGCTCACACTCTGATATATCGTTGCTCACACTCAGATATATAGTTTCTCACACTCAGACATATCGTTGCTCGCACTCGGATATATTGTTGCTCACACACAGACATATTGTTGCTCACACAGACATATTGTTGCTCACACTATTTTCTCCTTAATATATTTTCTCAAAAATATTTTCTACACAAATATTTTCTACACTCAGATTTATCGTTGCTCACACTCAGATTTATCGTTGATCACACTCAGATTTATCGTTGATCACACTCAGATATTTCGTTGCTCACACTCGGGTATATCGTTGCTCACACTCAGATATATCGTTGCTCACACTCGGATATATCGTTGGTCACACTCAGATATATTGTTGCTCACACTTCACACTCTTTTTTCTCCCCCTTCTTTCCCCCCCTATCTTCCCCCATATCTTCCACCCCATATCGTTCCACCTCGGGTATATCGTTGCTCACGCTCCTATATCTTCCCGGGTATATTGTTGCTCACGCTCGGGTATATTGTTGCTCACGCTCGGGTATATTGTTGCTCACGCTCGGATATATCGTTGCTCACGCTCCGGTATATCGTTGCTCACGCTCCGGTATATCGTTGCTCACGCTCCGGTATATCTTTCTCACCTCTTATATCTTTTCTCACCTCCTATATCTTCTCACACTCCTATATCGTTGCTCACGCTCCGGTATATCCTTGCTCACCCTCCGGTATATCGTTGCTCACCCTCCGGTATATCGTTGCTCACACTCCGGTATATTGTCACTTGCACAGATTTATTGCTCTCCAGCTTCTGCACTTCTTGTCACACTCAGGCTGCTCCTGTGCACTCGTGAAACAAGGCAGGGCTCATCTCATTGGTGAACTCTACACCTGGCACTCTATTGGTTTGACTGGTTTATTGAAAATCTGTATATCAAGCAACAATATATCTGAGTGCAAGCATATAGTTTTAGTAGAAGTAGAGCTATTCAAGAACAAGCAGGGCCTATCTGAGTGTGAGAGCAGGATTTAGAGGGAAACCATTACAAAATCTGAACGAATCAGTGAGTCATTAATTTCAAATTGATTTATTTATATCAAGAATCGGATCTCCATCTGATCTCATGGTCTCAATCTGACCCCCCAGCAAGAATATGTGCTAAAAAGTTTATGTTGACGACCTCTTTTAATAATGAAATAGGTTAAATATCATAAGTCATTGGCCAAGTAGTTAAATTGCCATCTTGAAATAATTTGCTTTACAATAGTACCTTACATAATCAGAAAAGTCTTTAATTAGACTAACAATAAGGTACATCCCCATGTTTTTTTTTTTTTTATTGAAATCAAATCAAAATCTTATTTTCGTCATATGGGCATCTGCAATAATAAAGTTGCACAACATAACAGTCCTATTCATTGAGCTAATTCTTCTGAATTACCTCAGTTAATATTGCAATTCTGACAGTAATAGTATTTCTATTAATGAAACCTGCAGACGTCCGGTGAAGACTGAAAGAGATGTAGCTTAGACGAGTGCAGCTCAGCTCTGCATGTCTTCTGTCTGTCTCCAACTCTAACTACACCATCTCCATGTCCTCTCTCTGTCTCCAACTCTAACTACACCCTCTCCATGTCCTCTGTCTCCAACTCGAACTACACCTTCTCCATGTCCTCTCTCTGTCTCCAACTCTAACTACACCCTCTCCATGTCCTCTGTCTCCAACTCGAACTACACCCTCTCCATGTCCTCTGTCTCCAACTCGAACTACACCCTTCTCCATGTCCTCTGTCTCCAACTCGAACTACACCTTCTCCATGTCCTCTGTCTCCAACTCTAACTACACCCTCTCCATGTCCTCTGTCTGTCTCTAACTCGAACTAAACCTTCTCCATGTCCTCTCTCTGTCTCCAACTCGAACTACACCTTCTCCATGTCCTCTGTCTGTCTCTAACTCTAACTAAACCTTCTCCATGTCCTCTGTCTCCAACTCTAACTACACCTTCTCCATGTCCTCTGTCTCCAACTCTAACTACACCTTCTCCATGTCCTCTGTCTCCAACTCTAACTACACCTTCTCCATGTCCTCTGTCTGTCTCTAACTCAAACTAAACCCTCTCCATGTCCTCTGTCTCCAACTCTAACTACACCTTCTCCATGTCCTCTGTCTCCAACTCTAACTAAACCCTTCTCCATGTCCTCTGTCTCCAACTCTAACTACACCTTCTCCATGTCCTCTGTCTCCAACTCGAACTACACCTTCTCCATGTCCTCTCTCTGTCTCCAACTCTAACTACACCCTCTCCATGTCCTCTGTCTCCAACTCTAACTACACCCTCTCCATGTCCTCTGTCTTCTCCAACTCTAACTAAACCTTCTCCATGTCCTCTGTCTCCAACTCTAACTACACCTTCTCCATGTCCTCTGTCTCCAACTCTAACTACACCTTCTCCATGTCCTCTGTCTCCAACTCTAACTACACCTTCTCCATGTCCTCTGTCTCCAACTCTAACTACACCTTCTCCATGTCCTCTGTCTCCAACTCTAACTACACCCTCTCCATGTCCTCTGTCTGTCTCTAACTCTAACTAAACCTTCTCCATGTCCTCTGTCTCCAACTCGAACTACACCTTCTCCATGTCCTCTGTCTCCAACTCTAACTACACCTTCTCCATGTCCTCTGTCTCCAACTCTAACTACACCTTCTCCATGTCCTCTGTCTGTCTCTAACTCAAACTAAACCTTTTCCATGTCCTCTCTCTGTCTCCAACTCTGACTACACCCTCTCCATGTCCTCTGTCTGTCTCCAACTCTAACTAAACCTTCTCCATGTCCTCTGTCTCCAACTCTAACTACACCTTCTCCATGTCCTCTGTCTCCAACTCTAACTACACCTTCTCCATGTCCTCTCTCTGTCTCCAACTCTAGCTAAACCTTCTCCATGTCCTCTGTCTGTCTCCAACTCTAACTACACCTTCTCCATGTCCTCTGTCTGTCTCTAACTCTAGCTAAACCTTCTCCATGTCCTCTGTGGTCTTGTTCACACCTGGTAGTAACATACGTCCTCAGTGATGTGATCACAAGTGGACAGCTTTCAGTACGTCTGTCCAGACCTGACATTACAAAGCGTCTCTCAGTGACCACCTGTGAGTAAACACATGGCTAACACAGCAGACGTTGTGACGTAATATTACAGGAATTTCAGTAGTAATATCCCACATATTCCTACATTTGGGTACATGTTATTAACATTATAATAAAAGGTTATTGTACCGGCGGTCCCCGGGGACCTGCATGCCACGGACACCGCTGCCTTCGCCAGGAAGCGGCGGGTACAGAGCTTCGGAGAGCGGGGTGGTATCAGCTCCGCGCAAAGCAGCGAAACAAAACCAGCGACACATCTCCAAAAGTATAATAATAATGTACTTCCTGTTTCTACTCTGATAGTCTACATATACAGCCTTTAGATCAGACATATTCTGATAAAATACAGTTGTACCAACAGGATACAGTAGTAGCATCTCAAAAATTAAAATATTGTGAAAAAGTTCAATATTCTTTGTCAGTCAAGAAAGTGAAAATTTAATATAGTCAAGACTCATTACACATAAATTAAAATCTGTCAAGCATTTTTTTAATTTTAATTTTGTTAATTACAGCGTACAGCTAAGAAAATGTATCAGAATATTTCATAAGATCAATCAAAAAAAGGATTTACAAAACAGAAATGTCCACCTTCTGAAAAGCATTCATTCACTCAGTGTTTGGTCGGTATTTTCCTTTGGCTAATGAGTGTAGAATATATTACATTTTCACTGTCTTAAATTACTGATGAACAATACTGAACTTTTTCATGATATTCTAAGTTTTTGAGATGCACCTGTACATGGCCCAGACCGCCTCCGAATGTGGTCTGAAAGATCTGATCTCAATGCATTCACACCTGTACTTAGAGCTGTCCACTTGTGATCCAATCGGTCAAGACGCAGGTTAAAACCAGGTGTGAACGGGGCCTGTCTGTCTCCAACTCTAGCTCCACCTTCATTGTTGTCCTTGGTTTTATATTGTCTCTGCTGCCTGCTGTGCAGCTCCTCTTTTCCTCCATCTGAATGTCCCCAGTTCATCAATATTAATGTGACAAGTCTGTGCCGACGCTGATATTTTACTGCCTCTTCTTTCCCCTCCCTCCCTCTCTCTCTTTCCCCTTCTCCCCCCGACAGCCGAAGCACCAGGAGACTTTCTCTCTGGCCCCCCAGCGGCCCCTCACCACCATCAACCCCATCGGCCACTCCCTCCATCCGAACGGAGCGCCCACGCTCAAGCCTTCCCCCGTGCCACGCACCATCCAGGCCATGCCCTGGGAGCAGCGTTCCCTCTACAATCAATGAGACCCCCCCCCCCCCCCCTTCCCCCGGAACCAACCGCCCCCTCCTCTTTTCATGTCGCGTCCACCACCACCAACCCTCCCCCCACCCCCAACCAACACACCCTCCTCATCCACCCCACCCCTTTCGGACCCAGCATCACGGAGGGAGAACTTTGGACGCCCCTCCGCCGCCTCACCCCTCCTCTGGAACGCTGTGTTTGGGATGGAGGGGGGTGCACCGTTGAGAACTAGTTGAGATTGATTACTGAGTAGTTAGGTTTAAAAATGTGTTGCCTTGACCCTCATGTATGATCTATGCCATGTACTGGATATAAGTTAAAATGTCTGTCCCCTAATCTGTCCTCTCACTAAGAAGTTATCTCCCCATCCTCCTCTCCCACTCTAGTTATGAAAATATCTATCCTTCCATTATGAATAGTGTCTCTCCCCCCACCCCCACCCCCACCTTTTTTCCATATGTTAAATGAAAAAGGCTATTTTTTATCAAGTGTGATCCAAACCCTGAACGAGGGATTCCAGGGCGCCAAGTTGTTAAAGTAAATGTGACTAAACCCCCCCCTTCAGTCTGATATGTTTTTGAACATAAAACCCCAAAGTGAAACGAGGCTTCTAGCAGAAGGGAAAACGTTCCTCTCTTGTTTTAACGTACCCCATCAACATGCTCCGGAGAGAACATTGTGTATATGTGTGCGTCAGGAGGCCACGCCTCTCACCTCCAAGCATCGACGGCGAGGACCACGACGGAACCGACCCGGCGGACTGCGGTTCCGCCGACCGTATTGACGAGTTGGTGCCAGTTCGGGTTCTCTTGTGTGGTGGAGGCCGAAAGCCCCGGCGGTGAAAAGGATCGGAGTTACCAGCCGACGAGGACGGTTCGCCGCGGTTACCTTCTCCTGAACGCACGACTGAGAACTCACGTTTCTAATAAGCCGTTGGCGGGAATCATGTCTAGAAGATAACAGTACAAGTCTCCATTTCTTTTTGTTCCAAACTGACTGTTAACATGTTTGTTCCTTTCACTTTAAAGCACTTTAAGACAAGTGCTGTATAATTATTACTGTCTCCACCCCCCCTCCACCCCCACCTCCAACTAGAGCTGTGTCGGCTGTGACGATGTAACATCGCCTTACATCAACCCCTCATCACATGATCACCAGTGACTTAGCAGCGGTACTGGGCCCGTTTGAGCCCACATCACGGCTGCACCTGGAAGCTACAGTGGCCAAAACACAGTGTGTCTGCAGCTCTGGACCCCCCACCACCACCACCACCACCACCACGGCCCCCACGCTCCCTCCAGAACACATCATGTTCCCGCTCCCAGGATGGATTTAGTTAACACCTACCTGCAGGGTGTTTCAATAAACAGCCAGAGGACTCCAAATAAAATGCATTTATCAAAACGGTCCATTTGATGAGGAACAGTTTGATTCACGGTTCCAGTATGTAGTTCTGTTACGTTATCTCGCTAACATGGTGTTCATTGAAATACCCACAATTCTACTGACATTGTATTTTCTCTTTTTAAAGTTGTTTCTATTTTTATTCATGACATGTTTTCATCGTTGCTTTCTCTCTCCTTGTAAAGTGTCTTTGAGTATTTAGAAAAGTGCTATACAAATAAAATGTTTTATTATTATCACCATCAGTGCTGCTTTTCTTACGTAGGCCACAAGCTAAATCGCTGGTGCCTCAGTGACCTCCTAATGATCTTTCAGGGGGTCGACGCCTTGCTAAAGGGCATGTCTGCAAGTCCACGCTCTGTCCATGCGGGGACTTGAACCTGCAGCCTTTCAGTTCCCAGCCAAATCGACGGTGACGACTGTGATCAAAAGCTCCAGAACAAGCAAGTAAGTAAGTGGACCTTGAGAGACAGCAGACCCTACTAACGGTTGTGATTGTTGCTCAGCGGTGAAGTTTGAAAGCAGCCACCAGAGGGCGCCGTGTCCTCTGTCCAGTTATCTCATTTCAAATTGGACCTAAAATAGATATCAGTGGTTATTAGGAATTAGTGAGGTGTCTTTATGCTCTCTGAAGAAGATTTTCTGTTCATTTAATCATGAAATGAGAGCACAAGGTGATCTAAATGACTGACTGATATCAAATACAGTATCCAGGTCAGGAGGATATTTAGTCGATGGAGCTTCTTCACTGAAGTGCTTCGCTTTCATTTGTTACCTCGACACTGAAGAAATACAGTCCCCCCCCCCCCCAACACTTTAAACCAACAATATCAGAGACCAGTTATATATATTATAATAATTACAGGTAAAATAAAACTCTTTCATTTTTGTCTTTTCACCATTTATTTCACCATCTGCTCCTTAATAAATGAATGAATGACTGTTTTTATTCATTAAAACATTAATGAGTTAATTTTTTTCTTTGATAAATTACTCAAAAGATGGATTTATTCAGTAATGAATTAATGAATGCTTTTGCACATTAATAAATGAATGAATGAATGGTTTAATTCATTAATGAATGAATGGTTTAATTTTTAAAAAATATTGAGTAAATGGTTTTATTTAGTAACAGTTGATGAATAAATAGTTAATGAATTAATTAATGCTTTTGTTCATTTATAAATTAATGGTTTTATTCATTAAATTAATAGATGAATGCTTTTATTCTTGACTAAATGGTTTTATTTAGTAGTAAACTGATGAATAAATAATGAATGAATTCATGCTTTTGTTCATTAATGAATGAATGAATTAATAGTTTTATTCATTAATAAATGAATGAATGGTTTTATTTAATAAATGAATGAATGCTTTCATTAACTGATAAATGCACGAATGAATGCTTTTATTGATTAATGAATGAATGACTGCTCTGCTGGTTCAGTGCTGGTCAGAAACCTTCCACCTAATCTGAACAACAATAATGCACAAATATTTAAGGTTGACTTCTATACTTTCATACTTTCAAAAACCGCCTTCAGCCTCCTGACTCACATTAAATGTCAGGACAGGACAGAGGAACCTATTTTATTTATTGATCTATTCATGTGAAATTCAGTAGACTGGATTATAGACTATAGGACTGGATCACAATGTATTAAATGATCGTTATTAGGCCATTATTATTATTATTATTATTTTTAGCATCATTGTTTTGTTGTTATTGCTACTATATTCATTATTCTTATTACCATTATCGTTGTTGTTGTTATTAGGAGTATATTTATTACCATTATTGTTGTTGTTGTTAGGAGTATATTTATTATTCTTATGACCATTATTGTTGTTGTTGTTGTTGTTAGGAGTATATTTATTATTCTTATTACCATTATTGTTGTTGTTGTTGTTGTTAGGAGTATATTTATTATTCTTATTACCATTATTGTTGTTGTTGTTAGGAGTATATTTATTATTCTTATGACCATTATTGTTGTTGTTGTTGTTGTTAGGAGTATATTTATTATTCTTATAACCATTATTGTTGTTGTTGTTGTTGTTAGGAGTATATTTATTATTCTTATGACCATGATTGTTGTTGTTGTTAGGAGTATATTTATTATTCTTATACCATTATTGTTGTTGTTGTTGTGTGTTTAGGAGTATATTTATTATTCTTATTACCATTATTGTTGTTGTTGTTGTTAGGAGTATATTTATTATTCTTATGACCATTATTGTTGTTGTTGTTGTTAGGAGTATATTTATTATTCTTATGACCATTATTGTTGTTGTTGTTGTTGTTAGGAGTATATTTATTATTCTTATGACCATTATTGTTGTTGTTGTTGTTGTTGTTAGGAGTATATTTATTATTCTTATGACCATTATTGTTGTTGTTGTTGTTGTTGTTAGGAGTATATTTATTATTCTTATTACCATTATTGTTGTTGTTGTTGTTGTTGTTGTTAGGAGTATATTTATTATTCTTATGCCCATTATTGTTGTTGTTGTTGTTGTTAGGAGTATATTTATTATTCTTATGACCATTATTGTTGTTGTTGTTGTTGTTAGGAGTATATTTATTATTCTTATTACCATTATTGTTGTTGTTGTTGTTGTTAGGAGTATATTTATTATTCTTATTACCATTATTGTTGTTGTAGTAGTTGTTGTTAGGAGTATATTTATTATTCTTATTACCATTATTGTTGTTGTTGTTGTTATTGTTAGGAGTATATTTATTATTCTTATTACCATTATTGTTGTTGTATAGTTGTTGGGAGGAGTATATTTATTATTATTAGCTTATTGTTTTTATATTTTAAGTATATTTATTATTTTTACAGTATGCAGTTGTCAGTAAACTCGGCCTCCAGGACAGATGTTTTTCCCGCTCTGTGTGATGCTGAAGTCAACAGCTGTCTCCATTCAATCTACAACTTCAACATATCCCATCAAACTGCGTGCACGCGGCGGGAACGCGCATTACAGTTGAACTCTTATTGAAATGAACGAGCCGACCCTCGCGCCCTTATCGGTCCGATTGGCGGCTCTGAGGTGGTCCTCCGCGCGGGTCCCGGCTGCGGATCACGCTGAATTAATATGCGCGTGTTGACGCACGGAGTGGCGTATCGGTTCCGATGCTGCTGATCGATATTTAATCATCAGGCTGTTCGATGGCTCCGCGGGCCTCCGTGGTTCCGGCCCCGGTGCCTCTGACGGCGCCGACCGGCACGCTGGACCGGACTGAGACGGTTCACGGCGCGCACGGAGGTAACGGTCGGCCAGCTGGGTGCGTTAATTAGTAACAGCTGTGTCCGCGTGCCACCAACCGGAAATGGTATTAGTGGCGAAACAAGAAGCCGCTTCACCTCCGACCAATCAGATCACTGGACGTCTCCACAAATCACTTATTTTTGTGCTAAAATGAGAGTTTTTATCATATTTATGTTGATGATCATAATAATAGTAATTTTAATAATAACAATATTAAGGAGAGAAATGACAGAAGAGGAGGGTTCAGTTCAAATCAACATCTGTTATCAATAAAAAGATGTAATCACTCATTTAATAGGCCGAAATAAAACTGTCAATTAAACACAAAAAAACTTTTTAGAGTTTTATTAGGATTATTAATAATTGTCGCTCCTCATCTGAGGGCCCGGGCCTCCTCCCCCAGCACCGGAGCGCAGGCCCGGACCGGAGGCCCGGAGCGCAGGCCCGGCTGTAGTGACCCGGCTTGGCCGGTTGGTGGCGGTCGTGTTCCGGACTGGAAGAGACCAGGAGCCCTGAGTTACATTTACTGTTTTTACTCTCCAGCCGAAACCACAGAAAGTTAGTGTCATTAACTACAGCTCAAACAGTAAAGTTAAAGTATTCCTCTATAGTATACTACTACTATATACTGTACTACTAATAACAGAAAACTGTGTGTTTGTAGAAACTGAAACGCTGTCAGATGATATTTTGATCCACTTAATGTGTCCACATGTGTAGGAAGTTGACTGTGAACTTCGATCAGCTTCAATCAGCTTCGATCAGCTACATTATGCTTCATTCAGCTTCATTTCAAGGCTTTGAAGCCTGTTTGAAGCTTATTCAAAGCCTATTTTAAAACTATTTGTTGCCTGTTTGAAGCCAGTTTTAAAGCTGTTTGAAGCCTATTTAAAGCCAGTTTGAAGCCTTTTTGAAACCTATCTGAAGCCTATTTGAAGCCTACATGAAACCAGTTTGAAGCCTATTTTTAACCCATTTGAAACCTATTTGAAACCTATTTGGAGCCTTTTTGAAACCTATTTGGAGCTTATTTGAAACCTGCTTGAAACATATTTGAAGCTTATATGAAGCCTATTTAAAGCTTGCCTGAAGCCTGCTTCAGCCTTTTTGAAACCTATTTGAAGCTTATTTGAAACCTGTTTGTTTGAAGCCTACTTGAAACCTATTTGAAACCTATTTAAAACATGTTTGAAGTCTACTTGAAGCCCATTTGAAGCCTATTCGAAGCTATTTGAAGCCTATTTGAAACCTGTTTGAAGCTTATTTTAAACCTATTTAAAGCTTTAATAAAATGTAAGAACTGACTGATGTACAAGGTACTTGAGTACTGGTGCTTGAGTATTTTCATGTTCTGCTACTTTGTACTCCAACGAGGCAGATATCATACTTTACACTCCACTACATTTATTAATAACTTAAGTTATGAAGTAGTTCATGGGGTCAGATTAATAATACAAAATAGAATCAACAAATAACAAACTGTATGGAGGTAAATTCATAAAGTGATCAAAAGTAGCTCCTCCTTTACCAACATTAAAGTGATGAACACATTAATGCATCAATAATTATTATACAACAACATAGTTTGTTCTGAACCTGCCCATTCAAAATAAATCATATTTGTTTATTGGTACATGAAGTACTACTAGTCTTATGCTGTTACTTTTGTAGCTTAAATTTTAGAAAGTGGGGCTTTTACTTGTCAGAGAGTATTTCTACACTGTGGCACTGCTACCTTTACTGCAGTAAAAGATCAGAGTACTTCTACTACTTCTGGTTTTTATGTTGCCACCGTGGCTACAAACTAGTAGAACTAAGTTCTGGTTCTTTTCCTCTGGAAAACTTGTAAAACTGTGTTTCTCTCTGTATCACAGTGCTGGTACTCTTTGGACTAACTTGTTGTCTACTGAGGGAAACATTCATACCGCCATATTCCACAAGTGAAATATTTCACATCATTTATAGCAGCGACAAAAAGTGTCTGATAACAAAATAAACTTTATGGAAACGCTGATCATCTCGTACTCTGAATGAGAACGGTTACATGTAATACAACAACACAGCTCAGGCAGCACTGAAAGTAATTTTGTGGTACTTGTTCTTTAGTATTTCCATTTTATGCCACTATATACTTCTAGTTCTCAGGGAAATATTCTGATTATTACTCTGCGGTATTTGTCTGACCAAGAGTTTGGCCTGCTTTATGGATTACAATATATGATGATATTATAAAATATGATGCATACTGTGGTTAAACCATTAAAATCATGACACTCACAAAATTCACAAAATATTATTTACATATTAATGAGTAAGTGATAATAATAATCCAATAATATAATTGGTAATAACACTCACAGGGGGCAACTTTTGATACCGTTTGTACATTTTTCTGATAATACTTCGGTACATTTACTTTAATAACATTTTCAGTGTGTGTATTGTCGCTGTTGCTTAGAAATCAGAATACTCTGGTGTCAGGAAATCCCTATTTTTATGTCCTCCGTGGTGGTTTGTGGCCTTTTACCAGCAGGTTAAATTATAAATCCATCAGCGTGAAAATCTATTATTTTAATATCTCTAAACTCCGGCGCTCACCCATGATGTCAGCCTATGTCACAGAGGGGATTTCACTTAGTGTTTTATTTTGAAAGATGTGGACCGAAGGTGTTTGAAACTCTCCATGAACTTTCCGGTTTTCTTTCAAGCAGCCGATTATGAAAACGGTTTTATTCCACGTGATTCTGACTCAATGACTTCCAGTTCGTTTTGTGCGCATTTCTCCACAGTTCAGCCAGACGTATTTAGTATTGTCAGAAACATTAAGATTGGAATTTAAACCCAATTGCTGAGGACACTTTAGGCCGTGTGTCCTGCATTTAGCAGCAGAACCAGAGTCGTGGATCAAACAGGGAACTGGTTTGAGGCTCAGAGGAAATCCGGGCCTGTGGACTCGGATAATTCCTACTGGAGGAGGCACTGGTGGAGCCAGTTCACATTCAGGACACATTCAACAGTGAACACTCAAACATATATGAAGTGTGAACGCCTCATTTCAGCATGAACACCTACTAGTTCATTGTTGACAAGGGAATTGTAGTTTGACAAAATCTATCCCAACTCAAGGTCCACTTACGTCATTTTTCGGGGCCTTTTAGCAGCATCAGTAGGAAGAATGTGAGCTATGGTTGAAAGCTTGAGGTCGTTTTCTTGGTCTCTCATCGTTTTTCATGTAGTGTTGATTGTTCTGCCTCGTTTTTCAGCATCAGTCAGTTTTGGGGGATTATGTTACATTCTAGTTTAGTACAGTTTTATGATTTTCCACCCGGGTCACAGGATTACAGGACTGACATATAGAGACAGACAACATTCACACCTACGGGGCATTTAGAGTCAACAGTGAGCCTAACCTGCTTGTCTTTGTAATGTGGGAGGTAACCGGAGAACCCGGAGAAAACTCACACGGGTGAACATGCAAACTCCACACATGGATGATTCCCAGTGTATGGAGCACCATTCTGAGCCACTATGAAAAGGAAATGTATGTTTTTACATTATTTAAATGGATCAACTAGGGCTAGGGCAAAGAAACTCACACCATTATGTCAACTGGTCGATTTAATCAACAGATCTGTGAAACTGAGCTTCTCCTCAAAGAATCACACAATTTTAAATCTGCTGTTTAGCAGAGGTGGAAATAAGTCATTCAGTGTGAAAAGAGCTTAAAAATCAACTTATCGACTAAAGAAATCTGAGTCATCTAAGAGCAGAACAATGAGTCGGGATTGGGGTTTTCATACATTTTGTTTTTCAACATATTTTACGATTGTTGTTTAACGTCAAAATCCAGTGAGAGGTTCTATCTTAGACGAAACGTTTAAGTTGTTGTTATGCTGTTGTTGTTGTTATGTTGTTGTTATGTTGTTGTTATGTTGCGTTACAGAAGGTCCTTCCTGCCTGCAGACTCCACAACCAGTACTGCTCCCAGTAGACCACATAAACACTCACAACAACTGACCGGACACAAAGTGCAATAAGAACTCATGTGCAATTATATCATCTACTCAATTATAGTAACTGGACAATTATTTATTGATATGCTGGACATATTTTAGCTTTAATTTTCTATTATGTATATATTATTTTATTTTATTTGTATTAATACTCTTAAAATCTACGCTTCTTGTTTATTGCACTATCCACTTTGCTGCTGTAACATGTAAATTTCTCCACTGTGGGACTAATAAAGGAATACCTTATCTTATCTTATCTTATCTTATCCTATCTTATGCTCAGGCAAGGCAGCTTTACCTGTATAACACATTTCAGCAACAGGGCAATTCAAAGTGCAAAAGAGCATTAAGACATAATTAAAACGGTCATAAAAACATAAAATAGAGTATAAAACAAGAGCATACATTCTAGTGCAGTATAATATGATTATTTGGTTTATTAAAAGGCAGCAAACAGGAAAGCTTTAAGCTTTGATTGAGAGTTGAAGCAGTTTTCTGGGAGCTTGAACGCTGCTTCTGCAGGTTTAGTTTTGACTCTGGGGACATTAAGCAGACCTGATCCAGACCACCTGAGAGGTCTGGATGGTTTATAACATAGCAGAAGATCAGAAATGTAACGTTTAGCGCTTTATAAACCAGCGGGAGCATTTTGAAATGAATTCTCTGAGAACAGGGAGCCAGTTTGGAGACCTCAGACGTGCTTTGTATTCATTCAGATATTACATATTTATTGAGACAGGTTGGTATGTAAAAAATTTCCTATGGTGGTAAAGATGGAAAAAAAGGGACATTTTGATTTTGGACAAAACACGTTTGTATTTCAGTTTTCATATCCCATGTTTTTGTTCTTCCCTCCCCCTGCAGGTCGTGGTCAAACACATGACAACTTGCTTTGACCGCACTAAAAGAGGAAAGATTTCCAATCCAGTTCATGACCTTGGAAATCTGAAGATATGTTTCTTCTGGAGCTTTCACACATCACATGATCTTCATCACCATCAGTTGTCGCTGAAACGTAGGTGTTTGAATATCTATGAAAGGAGAGATGTCACGAAGAAGTCACTATTTCAGTGCTTGTTCACGTTCATCTAGATATCCTGCTAACCCACAAACTGTGAAATCAGACAACTAGTCAGATTGTTGAAGGCTGTCTTGATCAGAAAACAGCCAATCAGAGCAGACTCGGGTCTTAAAGAGACAGGCACTAAAACGGAGCGTTTCAGACAGATTGGATGTGTGTTTTAAACATTAAAGCATGTAAACAAGTTCTAGTCGAAACCAAAAATATAAGCGTCAACCTGGAAATGAGAAGCATGTCCCCTTTAAATGGTCGTCTCCATCTCCTCGTGAAGATCATGGGATATGATCAAAAGCTCCAGTATGGCTCTGAAACAGATCTTGAGGTATATTTACAACGTGGAGAGTAGACGTTCATGAAATTCTGTTCGACGTTCATAAAAATAGACGTTAACGTGCAGTGAATGAGGTCAGCGTGAACGGTGAAGAGGACGAGAGCAGCCGTGTATTTATTACAACTAGATTTTGGGTCTGTTAGCAGGTGGCGAGAGCATAATGAAACACATCTGGCCAGCTTTCGCTTCCAGTAACACACCCACATTATGTGTAATGAACTAATAAATAGCAGAGGCACTCTGGGATGTCCACATTTACATTTTCAGCTCAGACTGTTAGTTGACCAACAGGTCAAACAACTTCATTTTCTCCCCAGTGAACATTACAAGACTGTATATGTCTCAAGTTATGTTACGCAATCAACACATTTGATGGCTGACATGCGACTAATTCTGTAATGTTTGACACAGAAACAGTCGCTTTGTCTTCAGTCTGGAAGTATAAATGAAACTATGACTTAAAACAAGTCCGATTCACATCACACTTCATTACAGCAATCATATTTAGATGATAAAAAATACAGGTATGGACCATGAATATAAGGTTTACACACTTGTGATTATACAAGATTTAGCCTCTTAATAAAATAAGAAAGATGCCCGAATGTCAGCAGGTCCAACACAGTCTCGCAGTATTTTGGGAACTGCGCAAAAACGCACTAACAATATGTAGTTGGAAGTCATGCTGAGCATCACGAAAAAAAAAAGGTGAATTCATGTCTATGTACACAAATCAAAGAGATTCAATTTCAGTGTGTTGGACCTGCTGACATACGGGCATCTTTCTTATTTTATTAAGAAGCTAAATCTTGTTTTCCTAAATCTAACCAAGCTGATCTATTCCTAAACCTAACCAAGTTGATATTTTCCTAAACCTAACCAAGTTGATATTTTCCTAAACCTAACCAAGTTGATCTATTCTTAAACCTAAAAAAGCTGATCTATTCCTAAACCTAACCAAATTGATCTTTTCCAAAGCCTTACCAAGCTGATCTATTCCTAAACTTGACCATGTTGATCTATTCCTAAACCTAACCAAATTGATCTTTTCCAAAGCCTTACCAAGCTGATCTATTCCTCAACCTAACAAGTTTATATATTCCTGAACCTAACCAAGTTGATATTTTCCTAAACCTAACCAAGTCGATCTATTCCTAAGCCTAACCAAGTCAATATTTTCCTAAACCTAATGGAGTAGTTTTATTTTGAAAAGACTGGAGCGGAAATTGACACGTGCATCTCGTGTTTCTGGACATTTGTAGGAAAACACATAAAGAAAGTCGTTGAAAGTCGTGCTGAGCGTCACTAAAAAAGGAAATTTGTATCAGTGAATGTGACTCAAATAGATTTGACTATGTACTACTGCTGTGAGGCTGTGTTGGCTAAAGAGGTCACCAAAGCAGACAGAGAATCTGTGGATATTTACTGCCAGCGAAGCAACGAAACATGTTCATTTCTCACAGAGCTGAGGCATCAGCGGAAATGTAGTGTGAGCTGAATAAAAGCTTTCCAGTTAACTTTTAACAGAAAGATCAGAGAGCAGTTCCTTCAGTCATCGAAACGTTTTGATTTCTTTTCTTCCTCTACAGAGCTCCATTAAAACACATCGGCGAGCCTCGCTGTTGTTCCTTCATCACCACCAACACACACACTGCACTTTATTCTGACTCAGTCCCACACACACCGTCCTGCTGCCACTAATACTCACTACAGCACCACGTGGATTAATCCGCCACTGAAAATAGTCCCTAACAAATGCACTATTTCCTCCTGACTGAGTTACAGTAGGCTGAGAGCCACAGACAGGAAGTCAGAGAGTACTAAGAGATAAATTAACACACTGTTGGTTTTAGTCTTTTCATAAGGGCTGTTAGCTAAATCTAGAGTAACACTTACCTTATCCCTTATTTTTAAGTCCTGGTTGATTAAGAATTTCTGTCAGTGAAAACAGCAAAGTTGTTCTCAGAGTTTATCAATCTGGAGTCTTTTTATTGATTATAATAGAAAAAATATATTTCTATGCTCATGAGCTTCAAGTTTTAGTGCACATACTTTCATGTTTTGTGTATATACAGTATTTTTTCCAGGAAATGTTACCACAAACACTATTTCATAATACTGCAAATATATAAATACTGCAACACTTTAATTTATGACATTAATTTAAATGAAAATCTTGGAGATTGCCACTTTAAGGTCCCTGACAAGCTGAGCAACGCATGGCAGAAACCACAGCAGCCTGTCGGTAGATGGACGAGAGGTTTTAGCTGATTGTGTGTAGAAAACATCCGTCCTGCAGAAACAAAGAGGACCGTCGTCATCAGAAGGTCTGTGATGATGAGGCCGCTGAGGCAGGAAAAAGTCACTTAAAAGTCACAAAAATAAAAGCCTTTGTTCAAAACCAAGCAATGACATACAGACATGGTTTCTGACCATGGAACTGACCAACAACATTTAACAATAGATTTACAGTATTTGTATATATAATACAAACCATAATTTGTAGTACTGATGAGTACAGTCCACAAAATGACACAGCAGTTCACAAAACCGTCACAAAATATGATGTATTTTTTCATGTACAGGGACAAAAATCTCACATTGTTTTCGTGATGCATGAAGCACAAAATCAGTTTGTATGTAAACTATGTGAATGTGAACCAGAAAGTAGAACAAGGGGTGAACGTTGTGCGCGGGATGAAGCTAAGTCGTTTTTGTCAAGTTACTCCCGTACTTAAGGTATGGTACATCTGGAGTTTTTGTTTTGTTTTTTTTTTTAGCCTTTTTTTTCCTTTTTATCGACAGCGACAGAGTACTGAAAGGGGGAGTCAGAGGGGACGATATGCAGCAACGGGCCCCAAGCTGGACTCGAACCTGGAGCCGCTGCAGTAAGGACACCCGCTCTACCAAGGGAGCTACGTTAGCGCCCCAAATTTCTGGAGTTATTTTAACCCAAACCACAATATTTTCCTAAATCTAACTAAGTTGTTTTGTTGCCTAAACCTAACCGTTTTATTTTGAAAAGACTGGAACGGAAATTGACACATGTGTCACATGTTGCTGGACATTTGTAAGAAAACGCACAATATGTTGTTAGAAGTCATGCTGAGCATCACAAAAAAATGGTGAATTAATGCCTATGTACACAAATCAAAGAGATTAAATTTCACGACTATTTCCTGAACTACTGTGAGACTGTGTTGGACCTGCTGACATACGGGTATCTTTCTTATTTTATTAAGAGGCTAAAACTTGTTTTCCTAAACCTAACCAAATGACACAGACCTGCAGCCTACTTGGTTAGGTTTAGGAATACAGTTGATCAACTATAAGCTTAGGAATAGAGCAACTTGGATAGGTTTGGAATACAGTAGATCAGCTATAGGTTTAGGAAAAGCTCAACTTGGTTAGGTTTAAGAATAGATCAGCTTGGTTAGGTTTAGGAAAATATCAACTTGGCTAGGTTTAGGAATAGATTAACTTGGTTAGATTTAGGAATAGATCAGCTTAGTTAGGCTTAGGAAAACATCAACTATGTTAGGTTTAGGAATAAAAGATTTTTAGCCTCTTAAATAAAATAAGAAAGATGCCCGTATGTCAGCAGGTCCAGCACAGTCTCACAGTAGTTCAGGAAATAGTTGTGAAATTTAATCTTTTTGATTTGTGTACATAGACATGAATTCACTTTTTTTGTGATGCTCAGCATGACTTCCAACTACATATTGTTAGTGCATTTTTGTGCAGTTCCCAAAATACTGTGAGTGTGTTGGACCTGCTGACATACGGGCATCTTTCTTATTTTATTAAGAGGCTAAATCTTGTTTTCCTAAACCTAACCAAATGACACAGATCTGCAGCCTACTTGGTTAGGTTTAGGAATACAGTAGATCAACTATAGGCTTAGGAATAGATCAACATGGTTTAGGAAAAGTTGGTGGTTTACTTGGTGGAAAGTGCTGTAACTTAAGTACTGAAATTACGTGACAAATCAACTCTGATTTGTGGTTTCACACAGGACATGAACACGTCTCCTGGGTGACAGTCCTGAGTTTTTAGACCTGTCCATCCACCCTGACCTCCTCCCTAAACGGTGTTCGCCACTCTTCATACTTCCTGGTTCACAATTATGTCAATTATATACAAATTTTGTGCTGACCATCACAAAAAAAGTGAAATTTCTGTCAATGTAAATGAATCAATACATTAAATTTTGCAAACATTCCCCTAACTGCTGTGGCACTGGGCTGCTTTGGCAGGTAAACTGGATTATGATCCCATCTTTAATATCCAGCTGGATGGTGATCAGTGATTATATACATTCAGTGGTGGACAGTAACAAAGTAAATTTACTTGAGTACTGTACTTAACCCTAGAACACTAACGTCGGGTGATTTTCACCCACACAATTCTTGTTATGTGATTTTCATTGTGTTGCCATTGTCTGAGTTTCATGGGTCCTTGGGTAGCTTCAGGCTGCTTACTGATGTTATTAATTGTATGT
Source organism: Pterois miles (assembly GCA_947000775.1). Classification (NCBI taxonomy): domain Eukaryota; kingdom Metazoa; phylum Chordata; class Actinopteri; order Perciformes; family Scorpaenidae; genus Pterois; species Pterois miles. The sequence continues at coordinate 1,381,397 of CAMQGK010000567.1, read as the reverse complement.
TTGTTTCCCTCCTCCCATCTATGGTTTTTTCAAGAGGCATGCGTTCGGGTGATTTTCACCCGACTTTAGTGATAGAGAGTAACATATTTTATGGGTGGAATTCACCCGAATTGATAAAACTGCTTTTTATCAAGGATATTGTATTGGGTAAAATATACCCAACGTTAGTGATGGTGTAACTTATTTTAACGTTAGTGTTCTAGGGTTAAGTACAATTTTTGAATGTCTGCACTTGAGTAATATTTTGGGGGTATACTTTTACTTTCACTCCACTACATTTGAAGGACAAATATTGTACTTTTTACTCTACTTCTGAGAAAATAAACTTTGTGCTGATTCACGCGTGTTTTTTCTTAGCCGTATTCCCGTACCTGTACTACGTCATGCCATACGTCGTGTACAAATCAACACCTAAATTGCAGATGAACATTTTAAACATAATTGTCTGTGCTTGTAGTATCGTAGTTGCCATTTTTAAATGGTTTAAAAATATGGCTGTCGCTGTGCAGCCGAATGAAGTTCATGTCATTCATTTGTGGGTGGGTGCGTTAGTGAGGTGGGGCTGTCTTTGATGTGGATTATCCAGATAATTTTTGGCGGTGATGCATGATATAAATAAAGCAAACTAGCCAATAACTTGTTTATCCGTATATGTCAATATAAGTTCTTGTAGGGCCGATGCAAGATATATAGAGAAGCAATAATTGTCTGTAGCAGAATCACATCAGTGTGTTGTATAATGACAATAAAGCTAATTTCCTTTCCTGTATTTCCTGATATAGTTTTTTAATACTTAAGTAATTTTTAAGCAAAGACTTTAGTCCTTTTACTTAAGTAATATTTTGACTAGGCTGCATTTACTTGTATTGGAATACTATTTGACAAGGAGTATCTGTACTTTTATTTAAGTTGTGAAGTTGTGTACTCTGTCCACCTCTGTATACATTATAGAGATTAAAATCTGAGTGGCGGTGGTCATAGAAAGGTGTTATTACCTCATCGTACGACATTTCAAAGAAACAACACAGTCATCGTCACCTCCTCGTCATCTGAGGAGGACAAGAGAAGTCAGAGTAGACGAAGAGATTCTGCATTCCCGCCCAGTTCATCCAGTTTTTCCATAGCCTTTTGACCTGTCCACCCCTCCCCCACCACACACACACACACACACACACACACACACACACACACACACACTGCTGACAGGGTCTTAAATTGAGCGCAGTGTTTAGGAAGTGTTCAAAAGTCACTTCCTGCTTAAATACTGTGCTTCAGTACAAATATGAGGTACTTCACTGCAGTATTTCCATCATGTCAATGGGAAATATTGAACTTTTAAATTCAACACACTACATGATGCGCTGTTATAGATGAAACAGCTTATAAAACAATTCAGATTTGTATAGTTGCAGTGATTAGTTGGTATGATAACTGAGTGCTGTAACCGTTGTTCAATTGTTATTAACAGCAACATTTGATGGGTCCAGCTTCTTAAATGTGCGTCTTTTCCTTGTTTTAGTCGGTTAGCTGCACCAAATGAGATATTTGAAGGCATCTCCTTGGACTCTTGGAAATTGTGACATCATTTATTCAGTTTTCTTTAGTATGAGCCTGAAAAAATTAACTCCACCAGCCAGCTACATCATTTAAATGCAACTTAATGCACACATTCATCAGTAATAATAACAATAATAATCAATTAATACCATAATACAACACTCACAGGCATCATAGTTCTGCATTACTAGTAGTTCCTGTTTTGATACGTTAGGTACATTTTACTTTTGCAACTTAAGTATTTCTGTGGTGTTTCTATGCATGTAATGGCATGTTATTATACTGCAACTTGCTCTTCAGTAAAAGATCTGAATACTTCCTCCACCCCGTTTTAAGTGTACTATTAAAGGTCAGCTTTTTACTACTTGCTTACTTACTACTCAGCTAGTACACCAGTCAGTGCAGCCACAGAGGTAAAACTTTTACACTAGCTGTGATTATTTTAGCCACGAAACTCAAAAAGCTGCTGAAGTTTAGATTCAGATCGTGTAGTGCTGACAGACTACACAGCCTCCATACTTTTCATTCTTCACTGGCCTTGACATATTTCCTGAAAACAACAACAACAAAATAAAAGTACCATAAACTTCCTCTAATCTGGCTGCTCTGGATGAGTAATGTTCACTAGTCTCCGTCAGCTCCGAATTCAAAAAAGTATTAAAACTTCTTAGAAGTCTGGTGCAAGTCTATGACTTATAATACTGCTGTATTTATTATTATTTATTATTTATTTCAGAGTGCACTGAGTGCTCTTGGAATATTTACCGGTGAAATATTTAAATTATTTTTTGGAGCCATTATTTACACCATTTATAACCTACAAATATTAAAAAACTCAACCAAACCAGTGTACAGGTGAAAACATTTAACTAACGGATATCACCATGAAACCTTCCCAGCTGATTACTTACATTAAGACATATTTTTTTGTATTACAAGTTTTCTGAAATGTTATGTTTAAATAAGCAAACGAGTCATTATCTAATGTTAACTTCTGGTGAATTTAGAAGAAATCTACATACACAAATAGACAAAGTAGTAAACTTAAACACCTAAATGTGTATTTTGAATATTTTCCTGTCTGAAATAAGACATGTGATGGAAGCAAAGCAGACCAAAATCTCAAAATGAATCAGCGCATGAAAAACTATGGTTTTGCCTGGGTCCCCGTTCCAGACTATGAAAAAGTAAATTATTAGTCGGTCACACTCTGCTGAATATGTTGCATGGGGCTATTCGACCCTTGGAGACGGTGACCTCACCAGCTCACCTGTGACCTGTGTGTGTGTATTACCATGAAAAGCATCTTTATTGAACCATCCAGAAGATAAAATTCTTCTACCTCACACAGCACTCCAGGCTGTTTCACCTAATAAAGATCATGCTGTGATTATGTGTCATGCTCCTGCTTTTAATGACGGGTATGATAATTAGATTAATTTGATATCAGCATAAGGTATGGTAAAACTCCATTTGTTGATTTTAATCTATGTCCCAAACATATATTCATATGATTTCAGGGCTAATACAGATATGTTTAATCATATATCTAAATTCTTCTTATTTAATTATTGGAAAACACGCCAAATAAACAGAGACTATGATATTAGTTCATCTCCTGCTCATAATCCCTCCTGTATACAGATGAAAAAAAAGTACTGATGATTTTGTAAAATAACATTTGCTGGGTTTTAAGTCTCGTTGGTGATGAGGCGAAGGGTGCTGTACGAGCACTTTGAGGGTTTGGATCCATTTTGTGCGCAGGAGCCATTTTCTAACCAAGCGAGCGCACGAGAGTGCCACGTTGCCTCCGGGCGTGTTCAGTTTGGCTACAAAGTCTAACGGCCTCTCTCTCTCTCTCTCTCTCTCTCTCTCTCTCTCTCTCTCACACACACACACACACACACGTAAAAACACAAATTCCTCACATGTCGAAATGTGCACCAAAACAGGAGAGCTGCACGGAGCGCCAGAGTGAACCACAGTCAGACCGTGGTTATGTGTGTGTGTGTGTGTGTGTGTTGTGGGGGGGTGGGGGGGGGGCAGGCCTGTGCATCGGCAACTGCCTCCATTTTGAGAAGCCTGCATCCGCGCAGAAGGGCGCGTGGTGTGTGCAGTGCTGTAGCCCGGCAACTGCGCCATACTACCGCTTCCTGTGCGCACACAAGCGCAGAGACAATGGACAAACCCAGGCCTGTTTTATGGAGCGCACTGCTGCAGTGAGGTGGCGGCTACCGCCTGTTGGAGCCATCATGGCCTCTCTGAGCGGATAGAACCGGGTCAGTGAGGCGGCTTCATAGCTGCGGAGCTCCCCGCCTCGCCCCGCTCCTCCAGCCCGCTGGAGCTCCACCGCCCCGCCGCCATATCTGCTACAGTGTTTCAGTTAATGGGGCTCTGAGGCAACAGTGTATCACAGTGATGTTCCGCAGAGGTTCCAGCAGCTGAACCCTGGCGGCCCCTGAGGTTCAATGGGGCCCTGGACCTTTTTGTCCCCCCTCCCCTCCGCCCCGCTCCGCTCCACACAGCCCGAGGTTCACCATAGGTCATTTATGTAACATCATGAGACTCAGAGGAAAGGGGAAGAGGGGGGTGGGGTCCTCTCCACCAGACCTTCACATGTCCAACACAGTGAAGTTAGCCTAGCTTAGCCCCACTTCCACTACTGTCCTAGAGTCCAGTGTTTTGCCCGCACGGGCAGAAACGCGCGTGGACGCGTCGTCTTGCGTAAAAGCCCCGCTTGTCCGATAACGCGTACCGCCTCCACCGCGCACCAGCACGGTACAGAATGGAGCAGGACGGAATGATTAGGGGGTCTTGCGTGCCCGCGTGCACGCACGCACGCGCTCATCTGGTGAATACCCCAGGATGAGAAGGGGATGCCCCCTTCCCTTCCTCCTCCCCTCCTCTCCTACTCCAAACAGACCACGTGGTTTCCTCTTTGCAAACAAAAAACCCCCGTGAGTTGGAGTCTGTGGAGGGGCGGCGTCACCCCCCCCCCTCTACCGGCAGAGAGAGAGAGAGAGAGAGAGAGAGAGAGAGAGAGAGAGAGAGAGAGGAAAACAATTTTTTTCCCGACCTGATCCCGCCATAGTTTTCTCCCACTCCTCCTCCACCATAGACCATCACCAAACCCACCCAGTCCTCCTCCTCCTCTTCCTCCTCCTCCTCCTCCTCTCTGAGCGATAGATAGAGAGCCTATAGGCTGCTGCTGTATCCGTCTGCCGGGGCCGGCTGACTCCTCTCCTGCTCCACTTCTTTACTGGATCTATATTCTCTTTCTACACTTTTACATTGTTTTTATATTTCAGTTCGCTGCGGAGTATTAACACCTGTTTTACATCTTCTTTTTGGTGTGATTTCCACTTTCCGTCAGTGTGCCAAGTGTGACAATATCTTGTTGCGCTATTAGCAAATTGAGGAGAGAAACTTTTTACTGGCTCCAGTTTCAGTTATTCCGGGCTTTGTTTTTTTAGGGGGGACTTTTGGAAAAACAGTTTCCACCATGCACAAGCTGTACATTGGGAATCTAGGCGACAGCGTGACTGTCGAGGACTTGGGGAAAACCTTTGACGACCACAAGATCCCGTACTCCGGACAGTTTCTCATGAAGACCGGCTATGCGTTTGTGGATTGTCCGGACGACCAGTGGGCCATGAAGGCTATCGAGACGTTTTCTGGTGAGTTTAAGGTGGACCGCTGACCGCCAAAGACCCTCTTCCACCTTTAGTTTCATTCATTCTGAGAGGGAGCGGTAGCGCCGGTGTGCGGCTCCGGCTCCGTGCCCACCGTGAGCGGTGCGCCCCAGTTTCGCTGCCGGTCCACCGCCGAGGCTTCTGACGGATAAAAATAAATTCGCACAATTATTTTATTGATGCTAGCTTTAATGGCGCGTGGAGAGCCGCACGCACAGGGGAGCCATTCAACTTTGGCAGGGGGGAGGGACACGCGTAACGTTACTAAACGTAGCCCACAGCTATAGCCGTGCCGTAAAGCCCGCGGCCAACGCAAAGCACTACTTCACAAGATTTTTATGTAACGAAATAAACGCATTTTAATAGCGTGGGTGTTATAGGCTGCGTGTTCCAGGCTGGTGCGTGCATGCGAGTGGTGTTTTTGCTGTGTTGCACGCCTCGCACCGGGCTGAGTAACGTGAACGCTCTTCTGTGATATAGGCTCGTATTAAAGCCTCCCCTCCCCCTTTAACCGGCTCTCCACTATGACAAAGATAGAACAAATATCTGACATTGTATACTCCCAGAAACGGGCTCCACAAACCCTCCAGTCCCGTGTAAATCCACGGCGTCCCGTTTATTGTTGAAGCCTGTTATTCCCGTCCCTCGGTGCTTTTATTTCTCGTGATTTCCTCCATGGTATGTAACGTTAACGTGAGGAGGCAAGGTCGCCATGTCAGCTCCTCACACGAAACCTCCCCAACACCCCCACGCAGCCCGACAGGAGGACTTTAAATCACAGAGGACAGTTAATATCGGTGCGGCTGTCACACTGCGTATGTGAGGGTCTCGTTGTGGGGTGACGGGCCCACGCAGTTCACTTGTTCCGGGACTTTAGGGTCGCCCCTGAACGCCTCACCGTCCCCCTCAGCTCCGTTTGTTTTTAGTAGTTAGAGGAGCCGCAGGTTGTTAAAGTTAGCCTCCATGTTAGCCTCCTTGTTACCCTCCATGTTAGCCTCCATGTTAGCTCGGCCTATGTAACGGAACCCTGAACACAGCACACACACCCCTTTAGGCCCACAGCAGCTATGAACAGCCACAGTGTGTGTTTTTATATAAATACATATATTCATTTTGTCCCCAGGTAAAGTGGAGCTTCATGGGAAACGTATCGAGGTGGAGCACTCCGTCCCCAAGAAGCAGAGGTAAACAGCGTGTCCTCCTCTCTGGTGTGACCCCTTCACGTGTTGCATAACCTCGTCCCGGCCTTTCTCTCTCTCAGGGACTCCTAGCTGACTACATTAGTGCTCCTCTGGGACCTTGGACCGGGTCTTGTGGTCCAGCTCAGCTGGTCTGGTTAAGTGTTTCTTGGTTGTTGGCTGCGTGACTGTGGGGTGAAACGGAACTGTGGCGGCTTCAGTTGTCTGTCTGCTCTCAGTGTGTTTATTAGGTGGTTTTCTCTTCGTGTGAATCTGCTGCTGTTGGTTGGCTGAAGCCATATAGACCTACTGTATACAGGACATTTACTGTATACAAGCTACTATATACAGCTTATATCCAGTGTATATAGGCTACTATATCCAGCTGATATCTACTGTATATAGGCTACAATATCCAGTTTATATCTACTGTATATAGGCTACAATATCCAGTTTATATCTACTGTATATAGGCTACTATATCCAGCTGATATCTACTGTATATAGGCTACAATATCCAGTTTATATCTACTGTATATAGGCTACTATATCCAGCTGATATCTACTGTATATAGGCTACAATATCCAGTTTATATCTACTGTATATAGGCTACTATATCCAGTTTATATCTACTGTTTTTAAGCTACTATATCCAGTTTATATCTACTGTATTTAAGCTACAATATCCAGTTTATATCTACTGTATATAGGCTACAATATCCAGTTTATATCTACTGTATATAGGCTACTATATCCAGCTGATATCTACTGTATATAGGCTACTATATCCAGTTTATATCTACTGTATATAGGCTACAATATCCAGTTTATATCTACTGTATATAGGCTACAATATCCAGTTTATATCTACTGTATACAGGCTACTATATCCAGTTTATATCTACTGTATATAGGCTACAATATCCAGTTGATATCTACTGTATATAGGCTACTATATCCAGCTGATATCTACTGTATATAGGCTACAATATCCAGTTGATATCTACTATATATAGGCTACAATATCCAGCTGATATCTACTGTATACAGGCTACTATATCCAGCTGATATCTACTGTATATAGGCTACTATATCCAGCTGATATCTACTGTATACAGGCTACTATATCCAGCTTATATCTACTGTATTTAAACTACTATATCCAGTTTATATCTACTGTATTTAAGCTACTATATCCAGTTTATAGCTACTGTATATAGGCTACTATATCCAGCTGATATCTACTGTTTTTAAACTACTATATCCAGCCTGTGTCTGCTGTATACAAACTACTATATCTATCTTATATCTACTGTATATAGGGCATTTACAGTATACAAGCTACTATATCCAGGTTGTATCTCCTGTATATAGGCTACTAAAACCAGCTTATATCTACTATATGCTACTATATATACAGTGTATAGGCTACTATATCCAGCTTATGTCTACTGTATACAGGCTACTATATCTACTATATATCGGCTACTACATCCTGTCTATATCTACTGTATACAGGCTACAATATCCAGCCTATAGCTACTGTATATAGGCTACTATATCCAGCCTATAGCTACTATATGTATGCTACTACAGTATATCCAGCCTTTACTGTGTCTATGTAGTATACAGAAAATATTCTTTGCAGTCATCATGAAGCCTAGACAGTCCTACATCCTAGCAGGCTGTAGGCCTTTCATCCAGCTCCACTTTTACTTTATATTTATTTATACTTCAAATAATATATATATATATATATATATATATATATATATATATATATATATATATATATATATACACACACACACACTTATTTTAGTGAAACTATTTTTTAATGCTTATGTCCTGCAGATCTGTCTTGAGTTTGGAACTCAATTGATTGTGTACACATATTTATTTATTTATTTATTTACAAAATAGTTTGTGTACATGCAAATATTTTAATACATTCACTTTTAGCTGCAAATGATTTATAAAATTGTTATGACAGATTCATGCGAAACTCAGTCTGATAATTATGTTATGTCTTTATTTTTTGGCTTGTTAAAATAATAGCCAAATTTGATGTAATTTAATATCATGCTGCATCTCATTCATTTCTTGTAAAAACGAAGTTGTGTATTTATAATTTTCGTTAATGCTAATTGTAATGTAATTTAATATTATTTTAAGCTCGTGTTTGTAGCCTGCTGTGAATTAAAATAGGTCAGTGGTGTAAATATTTGATTCATCGGTAGTCCAAAGCGTTTTAATGGACCTGTAGCTCAGAAGGTCCTCGGTCCAGAGGATAAACTGGGCTCCATTGTGGATCAGCTGCTGTGTGCTGAGAGCCAGACTTGACCCGCTTTAAACACTATTATGGAATTCGCCTATAGACCATCGTTCATGGCTGTAACCTTTGGCACAGATACGAGGTTGAGCAGCGAGCACAGTCCTCCATGATTCCGCCATTTGGCCACACGTGTGCGTTATGTATGTCTCTCATGATGGGGAAAAGCCAGTGTACGTATGTAGGGTTCACCCTTGGCTCGCTGTGGTCTATAAATAAATCTGAACAATTTTTGTAAAATCAGCATTTGTGTGATTTTGCGTAAAAGTGGCCAAATATTGGAATTTGAGCTGATTTTTGTGCGCCGCTTTGCGCCACGAGAGCGCTCCTTGTTGCAACATGGCTGCAGATGAAACCCAGCAGTGTGGTGTTCGTGCACATGTGTGGAGCAGTGAGATGGACGTCAGTTATAGTCAGACTTGCAGAAAAAAAAAGGGTCAGTTGGGGGAAGCAACATGGCAGCGGACTGTATTCTCTCCAGCGGGGGCCCCGAAGTATCCAGGCCTCATCTCACTCTGCGTAAACGTCGAAGAGCTGTAACGATAACGGTGATCCCTGAGAGCTGGGGGGTGGGGGGCACCGTGGCCGAGCCGGGGCCCCTTACCCGTGGGCTCCACAACACGTGGTGCGTCCACGCATAGAGGAGTCACTCCACGTCAGGCAGCGAGGGCAAAATGGCGCAGCGGCGAGTGGTGCTGCTGCTGTAGCTTCACCCGGCTCGCCCTGCAGGAGCTCACTGGCCCTGTTCGCCTGTTCACCATTTAAACACGCAGCACGAGTGTATTATTCATTTTCAGCAAGGCTCGTTTTAAAATGGCCGTTCAGCCATCCAGCCTGAAATTCTCCTAATTCTCTCTCAAATTATATCGCGTTTAAATATTGACGCCAAACGTCTGAACAAGCTGCAGTGTTAACGCCTGTTTGTGTCATTTTAATTCACAAAAACCTGCAAAATCGTTTCATGAACGTGTAAAATATCCCAGTAGTCTAACAGCAGTAGTGGCGCATTAATTAAGGAATATTAATTTGCGCAAACGGACAGCCTTTGTGTTTGGAGACCTGCACAGTAAGACCTAAATAAGCGTGGTGATTTATTAAAATCTGAATTATTTTCCCACATAAACTATATGACAACCTATTTCATATCAGGTTAATCTTTTCACTTTAATCAAATTGTGAAACTCTAGTGTGTGTGTGTGTGTGTGTGTGTGTGTATAGTGAATCAGTGCAGTCTTGGTATTTGATATTTTCATTTAAATGTTATAAAGTTTCTCTGATGCCTTTTTTTCCCCCTAATTTCCCAATAGAGGTGTGTGTGTGTGTGTGTGTGTGTGTGTGTGTGTGTGTGGAGGGGAGGGAGTGGTGGTATTCAGAGGGAACAAACCCTTTATGTGATGGGGGAGGGGGCAGTCCTGTAATGGGAAGTTCGAGGGTTCAATTCCTTCTTTCTGTTCTCTGGGTGTTTGTGCTGAACCCCTGAGAGGCTGCAGGGGGCGCCGCCCATGGCCACCCCCCCCCCCCCACCCCCACCCATCTTACCGTACTGTAATGTGTCCATATGAGTCAGTAATGACTGGTGCTAGGTGGACATGGAGGGGTTTCACATTTCAGACACGGCCGTAATATCCATCGTGGAGTTGGCTGAAATTCGTGCGGGGCTGAGGTCAGCGAGGGTGGTAGTGGAGGGAAGGAAGAGTCGGGAGGGGTGCAGCAGTTGGAGGGGGTGGGGGGGTGGGGGGGTGGCTCAGAGGGAACAGCCATCCTCTCTGGAGAGAGAAATGTATAGAAACACCGTAGGAACTTCCCCAGCGCGATATGCGGTATTATTGCCTTTTTTTCTGCAAATTATTTATCCTGATCTTATTTTTATAGAAATATGCTTTATAGTCAGTTTCTGCTTCTTTTTAGGTATATTGTTGCTTTTTCAATGACAAAGATGGCACTTTTAAGGCTAATTAAATATTAATTAAATGTTGAACAATTGAGGCGCAATGTGTTTTTTACAGCTGTGACGCTGAAAAAAAACCCCCACTTGGTTAGGTTTAAAAGATGTACGTAAACTAAGTAAAATATGTACAGGAAGTCACAAACATAAACACTGGAACAGCGAGCTTTTTTTTTTTTAAAAAGTCCTGTGTTTGTTGGACCATTCATTCACCATCTGCAGCCTCTCTCACTTTTTAATTCTACGTCACCAACCCTTATTGCACACAAAATAACTTCCGATATCATACGCCGTTTAGTGTGAGATAGTGTGAAACGAATTTAGAAAAAGAAATGTGAACGTGGCGGTTGTGGCGGTCGCCATCCCCTGAGGTTGGCTTGTCACATGTATTGTACTACTGCGGTTCTTACAAGGACCCTGCCTGCAACAGCAGTAACACCCGGCAAAACCAACGAAACGCTTCACTTCTTCAGAATGTCTCACATTTTTAATTTAATAAAAAATCGATCCGGTCAGCAACACGGCACATAATAATAGCTTGAATTTGAATTCATTGGTTACTGTGTGCCAAAATAATTGTCTTTTTATTGTAAATGCAACACAACAAACACATTTTTATTTTACACTTATTTACACCTTTTTTACACTTTTAGTTTACATCAGATTTGATTCTATTATAAATGTACAACATATTTTATGTAATTATCAGAGTTTTCATTATGTCTATAGCTACAATCATGACATTTTGAGCTGAGCTTTTTGTTTTTATTTTTATTTAGCAGTGTAGTTATGTGTTTAGTACGACTAACAAATCTACGTATCGGTTCATACATACCCTGTAGAACATGTAAAACATTAGGGATGCTCTGATACAGATACCGGATCAGATCTCGGGCCGGTACCTGACCACTGGATCGGGTATCAGTTTTGTTCAATGTACTTCACTGCTATGCTTATATACTACTGTATATACACATTTAAATTCCTGTTTAAGTTTTGACCAGTTTGTTGTAGCAGTAAAGTGGGTTGTTGAGGTTTTAACAGTCTCCTTTTCATTTTCAAGCTTTATTACCAAGGTGCTGGTGTATGTCATTATTATTTCAATAATAAATAACAAATCGCTAAATGCATATCTGTGCATTTTACAAGAATGATGCAGTCACTCGCGCACAGTGAGGCGTACAGATGTTTATTTAAACGCTGGTATCGGATCGGTACTTCGTATCAGAAGATACCCAAAGCCCAGGTATCAGTATCGGGACTGAAAAAGTCACATCAGTGCATCCATATAAAACATGAAATATTTATTTATTTCTCGCAATAATGACAGTTTTTTTTACACAACACCAGAAGAAGATGTAATTTAAAGAAAAGCATTATTTCTGTTTTTATTCCATATGCAGCAGCGGGGTCTAAGTGAAGTAAACGTACTGTAAAAAGTTCTGCATGTACAGAAAATACCGTGTGTTTTGGGCACATTTGATCTCCACTAGTGTGCGTAATGATATGATTGACACCAACATGGCTGATGGGAGAATATTTAGAAATAGAGGCCACGTGGTGTGTTTGTTTGCCAGTTCTCTTGTGTTATCTCTCATGTGCTGCAATTATCACTTTCAGTACGCTCAGGCAAAAAAACACATTTTATTTAATAAATCAAAAGTATATTCAAAGTGCCTGCGAATGCACTGCAAAGCAACCGCAAAGCCTGCTGAATGTCAGCATGCACACAAGTGTCCCATGACTGTGTATTCAAAAGACAGTGGGCACTTTTCCCCCTCATATCATCTTTTTTCCACAGTTTAATAACAATGAGGGCTTAAGTAAAATATAAAAAAGGGAGAATTGTCAAGTATTTAATACCCATATCAACATGAGAGTGGATGAATATGCTGCTTTATGTAAATGTATGTATATGTTTATTATTGGAAATCAATAAACAACACAAAACAATGACAGATATTTTCCAGAATCCCTCACAGGTGCTGTATTTAGCATAAAAAATTGCATGTGATTATCATGAAGTGGGCATGTCTGTTAAGGGGAGACGCGATAGAACCCATTTACATTCACGTATGTAGAGGTCAGAGGTCAAGGGATAGTTTTTCCTTGCCAAAATTTAGCTCAAGCTCAATTATTTAACCTCCTTCATGACCAGCTAGTATGACGTGGTTAGTATTAACGAATTCATCAGGTTTTCTAGTTTCATATGATGCCAGTATCTCCACTCTGGCTTTAAAACTGAGCCGCTACAACCTAAAAACCACAAGTTGCGTTGAAACGAATTTGCGTTAACTTTGACAGCTCTGATAATATTAGTAATAATAATAATAATAATTCTTGTTCCCTGTATACCCCCGTAATGTGTTGATGAAAAGCCGGTTGTTTTTCTGTGAAGCCCCTCCCACCTCCCAATCCATCCATCAATCACGAATCGAAGCAGCGCCACTTGGTTTAGTGAGTCATTCCTTCTGTCCTCCCTCCATCATTTCCAGCCCCTTAGTCTGGTAGATACTGTCACATTCGTGTCCACAACATTTTCACATCATCTCAAGTCCACTCGCTCTTGTTTCTGAGAGTTTTGAATTTTTGAGAGATGTGACTAAATGTAAGTTTTCCCACGATTTCAAGCCTTAGCTGTCATAATCTGCTTTTTTGTTGTTACCCAGAAGTGTGTTCTCCCTCAGAGTAAACTTTCTTTTACATGGTCGGCACAAAGTTTAAGGCTTGATGGCTCCGTGAATTGCCCGGCGATGCATCGCTGCTCATGCTGTGATCATCTCTGGCTTTTACTTTTGAGCCCTCATCATCATGGATTTAGTGTGGGCACTGATTCTGATGTAAATGCGTAAACATCCAAACCCTTACACGGAGAGCACCAGTACTTCCTGCTTCCTGTCACGTGCCCTGTCGTGGCATTTGCCCACAGTGCCAGCAGGTTAGCCTTTTAGCAAACATCACCAGTGTCTGTGTTGCCTTTCACATTATGTCCAACTGGTGGCTTCACTGCACATCACAAACGCATTTATGTCTGAATCTGTATTTTTAAGTAAATGTTTTAATCAATATAATTTGCTTTGTTTGAGTCCATGTGGAGGTAGAAGGAAGTTACCGCATTTATTGTTGTAGTCTGAGTAACGTGACGTCATATCCGTATCCGTCAACCAAAACAAACCGCAGCGAGCCAAAATGAGAAAGTAGAAAACGCTGGAGGGTCAGCGTGGATACGACCCTCACATGTTAAACTCTAAGTGGTAAACGCTACACATTCAGTAAAGTATGGAAAACACTTCGGGTTTCACACGCTGCAGGAAAAGCAGATCACGGCTAAAGCACGGACAGGAAACCTTATCATATCCTGGTAACGTACGGTGCAGCCGGGCCGTCGCTCTCGTCTCCGTGGTCAAATCAGCCGACGCTACACCTGTAGAGCGCCATATACTGACATTCATGTTTAATGCATTCAAACGGCCCCGATGGAGATGACCATGGATGGATAAAGAGAACGGAGCTGATGGGAGCGCTAGAGACAGACTTGGAGAAGTTAGAGGAAGTAGATACGCGGGGCTACGTTCGATTTTCAAAATAAGGTGTTACCAAAGGGAACTGTATATGCAAGATACATCTATGGAAACAAGATTGATCGGATTATATTCAGCAGAAGTATAAAACGTTGATTTTCCCTGTAAATTAAAAAGAAATTATTTGTGAGGGAATTTGTTGGTTGCTGGATTAAAAAAATGTTATAGTGCCTGACAGTGACGGATATATTTGACTTCAGGACATCTCTGACTACATACATGCTGAAAATTAAACACTTTTACTGGATTCATGTAGAGATTTTCCCAAGTAAAAGCCCCTAGAAGTGTGTTGGTATTCAACTTTGTCCCGTGGTCTAGAGTTAAAAAAAAAAGTAATAGACTGATACTTTAAAATGGCACTATTGAATCGGCAGCCGAGTATTGTGATAGTATTTGGAGATAGGTGTATCTAGCCATGCAGGTGTGTTAACTGATCCCGTTATATCGCCTCTAACTTCTGGTTGACTCTCATTCAGTCTTCCTGTGCTGGTTGGAGCAGGAAGGTCAGAGTCTGCTGCACTTGATGGAGCTGCTGGATATGCAGCGTCGTTGCTCAAGGACACTTCAGCAGGGTGAAGAGCAAACTATGAAGGCTTTTGAACAGTATGTCCGCTGTCATTACAGATCAGAAATACAAATACACCGCCCAGATGATGTCCGCAACTGTGCTCCACGCGCATGGTTTCATAACATCGCCGTATCGTATGAATCCAACACACCGTTACACGCTGGAGATCCTGCTCTCGCGTCGCCATCTGTGCACAAAGCATATCTTTCCATATTTTGCTACAGATAAAAGAGTTCTTGTCAAGTTCAGATGTGACTGAAATGCAGCAGTCAGCAGTTCGCAGATATGTTTCACTGCAGTCATGTTGTAATATCCCATATGTTTAGAACTCCTCTTTCCAGTTTCTGTCCTCTTCATCTGATCCTCTCATAAATCTTTTATTGTGCAGCTGTTAGATATCTCTATTTTCTCACAGTCGGCTTTGTATTTGTGGCCTAGGACTATTCAGTTTTATTCACTGTACTCCCAGGAGCTGCGGCCGTCTTCTTTATTCCCCCCGTTCTGCATTATGTGACGTGTGCCGCAACTTTAAATGCGTTCTAGATGCATCATGCACATGTGTGTGTGGAGCTTGTGCGTTCACACAGAGAAGAAATAGCACGCCATGGCTTGTCTTCCTCTCCTCTCATGGCTGGTGAGGAAGAGGAGGAGGAGGAGGAGGGGACGGTGGGCGGAGGGAGCAAGGGGGGTGCGACCAATCGTCTGGCGGCAGCACCCGCGAGCAGCGAGGAGGCGGTCGCTGGTCGTGGAGAGGAGAGGAGCGATAGGTCCTCCCTCCCTGCTTCGCCTGCCCACACGCATGCCCTGACTTAATCCTCCTCTCTCTCTTTCTGTTCATACTTTCAGAGTCTCTCTTGTTTTCTTCTCCTCCTCTCTCTGGTACAGTATGTTCACCTCCCTCCCTCCCTCCCTCCCTTGGCGTGTTGCCATGTTCTCTGCACCATTCCAGCCAACAACCAGTGGTAGAAATGAAGGCAGACAGACAGATGAAGGGACCCAGTGAGAGTGACCGAAACACAGATGCATGTGTTTTAAATTTGACGTCAGCTGAATTGCATTTTCTAGAGCGTCTTGGACAAACTGTTACGGCGATACAGCTAATCTGATTGGACAGCCCGCTGCTGCTCTACGTGTCGGTCTAGCGGATGCATCCCGTGCTCTGGTTTTGTGTCCCCCGGTTGCATTAAACCATCAGTTGTTTCAGAAGACGAGACTCGGGTGCAGCTGTTGTGACATCAAGGGGAAAAAGGACGGAGTGGATTGTGTCAGCTCTCATAGAAGATCTTTGTGTTTCCACTGTTAACTGACCAGTGTGTACTGGGAAGTGGTGCAATCAACACTCATTACTGTAGAGCTGTGAGTCACTGCGCTCAGTCCTCCAACACAAGTACACTGCAAGAAGTATGGGAGAAAAATCCACCGTCCCCGTCCTGAGCAGCAGAGCACTGGGAAATTTAGAAGACGTGAATATGAGGCTACATCAGTCTGAGTTTAGCCAAATCTAGTTTAGTCAGTCTTCGTCCTGTGTGTAGGTTCATTAATGCTCAACTTACATTAACAATAATTATTAGATAAAATGAATTAAAAGGCCAACAACTCATCTTTCTTTAAAATTCTTTATTTCCAAATTAACTGATTCTGATTTTTTTGTATTTTATTTTTATTTTATTTTATTATTTGTGGCTTAACCCAGACCTGTTTTTTTTATGAAGAATCCTCAGTATTCTGTTTTTAGGCCTGTCAATCAATTAAAATAGTTACCCTCAATTAATTGCTAATTAATCGCACATTTTTCATCTCTTTAAATGTTCCCTAAAGGGAGATTTGTCAAGTATTTAATACTCCAAGCATGAGAATGGGCAAATATGCTGCTTTATGCAAACATATGTATGTATTTATTATTTTAAATCATCTAGCCATACAAAACAATGTCAGGTATTGTCCAGAAACCCTCACAGGTACTATATTTAGTTTAAAATATGCCTAAATCATAACATGACAAACTGCAGCCCAACAGGCAACAACAGCTGTCAGTGTGTCAGTGTGCTGACTTGACTATGACTTGATCCAAACTGACTGTGATCATCATAACGTGGGCATGTCTGTAAAGGGGGGACTCGTGGGTACCCACAGAACCCATTTACATTCACATATGGAGGTCAGAGGTCAAGGGATCCCCCAAAATTTAGCCCATGTTTGGAGCTAAATTCAAAAACCTAAAAATCCCAATTTGTGTTAATGTGTTAAAGAAATGCATATTTGGTTCCTGGTGTTGTAACCCCCGATCCCCCATAATATTTTTTTAGACTTAATAAAATATGCTTCACCAAATTATAGCAACCTTTGAGAAAATAATTAAATAAGGAATTATTAGCTGCAGCCCTAATGATATGGGCTTTAGCCAGTGGTGGAAAGTTACTAAGTAAAATGTTTAGGTTTTTTTTTATATATATTATTTTATTCTACTTCACTACATGTATTTTTTTTTACAGTTTTAGTTACCTTACAGATTAAAAATGTTGCATTATCATAGATAAAAAATACTTTATGCATCCATGCTGAAAGGGCTCATTCTACATGAGTACTTCTTACAGTATTGACGCTGAAAGTACATGTTGTTGATACTTATGTATTTTGAATGCAGGGCTTTTACTTGTAATGGAGTATTTTTAGATTGTGGTATTGCTCAGTTTACTTAATTATTTTCAGACATTGTCACCCTTAAAACAGTTATAAATCCTTGAATAAAATCCTCAATTTGAGTAAGGTCATTCAGTGTATTAAAAGAGTCCACTTTCTTTAAGGAATATAGATTTAGTGTTATTGTGGTTAAATAAATGTGATGCTGGATCACAGGTTCAGGCCTGGCTGTGTGCGGCGAGAGGGAGAGCAAACAGGTCTTTAGCGCAGTGAAAATATTGTTTTTGAAAGGCAAAACGGCAACAAATATGGACTGAAGTAGAATATTTCGTTAGGTAAAAAATGTTTTACATGTTGGAAATGATAACATCTGTCTTTTTTTCAAAACATTTTGACTTTTGGACTCCACAATGCGCTGGGAGTCACGAACACACCTACGCAGCCACCACTGGAGTCTAATTTTATTAATAGTACAGCATCACTTCTGGTTAGGGCTGTCAAAATTCACTGCAATAATAACGCAAATTCATTTTAACGCCACTAATCTAACACATTAACGCAATCGATCTTTCAGAGGTCGTAGCGGGCTCAGTTTTAAAGCGAGAGTGAAGATGAATTAACTTGAACTGAATGAAAAACTGTCATGTCCATTTTCAAAGGGGTGCCTTGACCTCTGACCTCCAGATATGTGAATGTAAATGGGTTCTGTGGGTACCAACCAGTCTCCCCTTTACAGACATGCCCACTTTATGATAATCACATGCAGTTTGGGGCAAGTCATAGTCAAGTCAGCACACTGACACACTGACAGCTGTTGTTGCCTGCAGTTTGCCATGTTATGATATGAGCAGATCTTTATACTAAATTTAGTACCTGTGAGGGTTTCTGGGCAATATTTGTCATTGTTTTGTGTCGATGATTGATTTCCAATTATAAATATATACATACATTTGCATAAAGCAGCATATTTGTCCACTCCCATGTTGATGAGAGTATTAAATACTTGATTAATCTCCCTTTAAGGTACATTTTGAACAGATAATAAATGTGGGATTAATTAGTGATGAATTGTACTTAAATATTTTAATTGATTGACAGTCCTACTTCTGATTAATCTTATGAAAAAAACTGAAAAGAAGCTGTGAGGTTGCATTATGGGAAATGTAGGATCCATTGGTTTTGGAGCTTGACCCATACCAGGGACTAATAGTCGGGATATAAGTTTCCTAACTTGAAGAAAGTGCAGTATGGAAGTGCTTGAGTGGCTTGTTAATCAGCGATGGAGAGACGGCGGCGGGTGATGAATGCAGATACATGAGTAGAATGTAATAAAACGTTTTGATTTGCAATTAGAATAATCCATAATTAAGCAGTGGTGTTCAGCATAAGCAGTGATAGCGGAAGTAGAGAGAAAGAGAGGGAGGGAAAATGACAAGATAGGGGAGAAAGTGAAGGAGAGGGGACAGAGGAGGGACATGGAGGTCTTATGTAGGTGAAGGGGTAAGGGAGTCCTGTCTCTTTAAGAAGACCCCCCCCCCCCTCCCCCCACCCACCAACCCCCTCCTCCCACTCCTCCCCCTCCTCCGCCCATCTTTCTGATTGTTTCTTCTCTCTGGTTCAAACCATCTGTCCCCTCTCTCTCTCTCTTTCTCTTTCTCCCTCCATCTCTTACTGTCTCTCTGTGTCTCTCACTCTTTTGCCCACTAAAAATAAATTGTGCACACACACACACACACACACACACATCTGGGTACATGCATGCTGCATGGGCACATACATGAGAAACAATGAGCAACGAGGGGAAAAAGAAAGGAGAGACGAAGGGAAAGAAAGAGAAAAGAGGAGGGTGGAGGCAGGGTTGCTGGGGCCCAGGGGTCTGGTCTGCATGGTGGATGGGGCCCCTCGTGCATATATATATATATATATATATATATATATATATATATATATATATATATATATGTGTGTGTGTTAAGCGAGAATGTGTTCATGTGTTCATGTCCATGAGAGCGAGCCTTCCTGCAGCCGCTCATCCTCCATGCTAATGTGTGAATGAAAGTCTGGTTTTTGAGGCATCCTTTTATCATCTGTCCCGACCCTGTAATGTGTTCTAGTTGTGGACCAGACTGTTTCGCTTTTCTAGCTTTTTCCTAGTTTTATACGAGCTAGAGGATTCAGCTCAAGTGTCAGCCCAAGATCAAATATCAGTGTGTTTCTGTAGCAGCTGAAACCTATTTAGTTTAAAAAAAAAAAAAGGAATTAAGTGATTTAAAGTACAACTTTCCTGTCAGTCCATTAAAATATTTAATCATGATTTATCGCACGCATTTTTTAAAAATCAAAATATAAGGTTTGTCAAGTATTTAATACTCTTATCAACATGGGAGTGGACAAATATACTGCTTTATGCAATTGTATGTATATATTTGTTATTTTGAATCAATTAACAACACAAAACAATGACAGATATTGTCCAGATCTCCTGTATTTAGCATTAAAAATATGCTCAAATCATAACATGGCAAACTGCAGCCCAACAGGCAACAACAGCTGTCAGTGTGTCATTGTGCTGACTTGACTATGACTTGCCATAAACTGCATGTGATTATCATAAAGTGGGCATGTCTGTAAAGGGAAGACTGGTGGGTACCTATAGAACCCATTTACATTCACATATCTGGAGGTCAGAGGTCAAGGGACCCCTTTGAAAATGACCATGACAGTTTTTTCTTAGGAAAATTTTGTAGCGTTTGGAGCGTTATTTAACAATCAAAAAATCACAAGCTGCGTTAAGGAAATTAGCGACGTTACAATGAAATTGCATTAACGTGTTGTTATTGCATTAACTTCGACATCCTTACTTTTGATTAAAAGAAATGTCATATTCATATGATTAATTGTGATTAAATATTTTAATCAATTGGCAGCTCTAATTGAATTCAACAATATTACAACCAGTTAAAACCACAGCAGTTTGATCTACACTTAATCCCAAAACAATAAGGCAATATTAAAAATATCAGGTAGCAATACAGTGTTTTATTTATAAAAATTGGACTGTAAAAATTAGCTTTTTATGTTGTGAATGTTTGCTAGGGAAGTGGTTTATTTAGATAAAGAGCCAGTTAAGAATCCCTTTTTAAAACCAGAAATCAAATCAAATATTGGTAGTTGGTACAAACAGCATGAGAAAATCCTGTTAGGAAAGAATCTCCCTTCTATCACAGTAATATAATGACAGATACTTGATATTTAATAACTCACTGCCAAACCTATTATGAATTTAACCCAATTTAACCTCGCTGATTCAGTCCAAATTAATCAGCATGAGTATGTCACGGTCATCCGGCAGCGCTGGAGTGAAAACATTTTCTACCTGAAGGACTGTATCTCACACACATTGAATCTGAGACCTTTTCATTACCGTCTCCGCTGGTGTCAGGAATCTGAATACGGAAAGACGTTTTTGCTTGTAGCATTAAAAATGCAGCCAATTAGGGATTGATAACGCACATTCAACAGCCTGGTGACAGTGAAATCAGATGCAGCGTGACGAACATTTCGCCTTTTTAGAGCCAATATATTTCCTGCTGACAAGGGGTTACGGCCTTTTCTCCTTACATTCACACTAAAGTCATTAGCAACATGCGTGTTGGTGTAATTCTGCTCCAAATGCTGTCAGTTAATGTAAGTAGTTATTGTGCGTACATGCATTTCAGGTAAGAACGTGATCCCTCACTGTCTTTTTTTCAGAGTGCTTCTACTTGAACATCCCTGAAGTCTTAAGAAAGGTGCTGTATGGGCACGCCACCTTACTGTGCATCAGGATTATTATCATAAAGTCAAATTAAAACAAAAACTAGTTGTGAAATGAAACAAAAATGAGCAACCACTCTGGAAACCAACTAAAACTAAACTAAAATGAGCAAACATATTCTGGAAACTAACTAAAACTAAACTAAACTGAGCAAACACACTCTGGAAACCAACTAAAACTAAACTAAAATGAGCAAACACACTCTGGAAACCAACTAAAACTAAACTAAACTGAGCAAACCCACTCTGGAAACTAACTAAAACTAAACTAAACTGAGCAAACACACTCTGGAAACCAACTAAAACTAAACTAAAATGAGCAAACACATTCTAGAAACTAACGAAAACTAAACTAAACTAAACCAAGCAAACACACTCTGGAAACTAATTAAAACTGAACTAAACTGAGCAAACACACTCTGGAAACTAACCAAAACTAAACTTAACTGAGCAAACACACTCTGGAAATTAACCAAAACTAAACTAAACCAAGCAAACACACTCTGGAAACTAATTAAAACTAAACTAAACCAAGCAAACACAATGGAAACTAACCAAAACTAAACTTAACTGAGCAAATACACTCTGGAAATTAACCAAAACTAAACTAAACCAAGCAAACACACTCTGGAAACTAATTAAAACTGAACTAATCTGAGCAAACACACTGGAAACTAACTAAAACTGAACTAAACTGAGCAAACACACTGGAAACTAACTAAAACTGAACTAAACTGAGCAGACACACTGGAAACTAACTAAAACTGATCTAAACTGAGCAAACACACTCTGGAAACTAACTAAAACTGAACTAAACTGAGCAGACACACTGGAAACTAACTAAAACTGAACTAAACTGAGCAAACACACTGGAAACTAACTAAAACTGAACTAAACTGAGCAGACACACTGGAAACTAACTAAAACTAAACTAAACTGAGCAAACACACTCTGGAAACTAATTAAAACTGAACTAAACTGAGCAGACACACTGGAAACTAACTAAAACTGATCTAAACTGAGCAGACACACTGGAAACTAACTAAAACTGAACTAAACTGAGCAGACACACTGGAAACTAACTAAAACTAAATTAAACTGAGCAAACACACTGGAAACTAACTAAAACTGAATCTAAACTGAGCAAACACACTCTGGAAACTAACTAAAACTGAGCAAACACACACTCTGGAAACTAAAGAACTAAACTAAAATGAAATCAAAACTAATGGATAAACTGTTGTAACTTTACTGAGCATCATTGGTTATGTAAAATCTGATGTTTTCAGAAGATGAAGGGAAGCGATTAACCCTAAGAGACCCGTGTGGTCGGGGGCGATCCCGACCGACTTTACTGTCTTTCAGAGGCTCTGTCAGGCTCAGTTTTAGGGCCAGAGTGAAGCTGCACATATCATATGAAACTAGAAAACAGGAGGAATCCATTAGTACCAACCATCATGCTAACATGTCAGGAAGGAGGATAAATAACACTCCAAAGTTGGACTTAATTTTAGCGAGGAAAAACTGACATGGCCATTTTTAAAGGGGTTCTTTGACCTCTGACCTCCAGATATGTGAATATCTCCACTTTACAGACATGCCCACTTTATGTTAACGTGTTTTTTTTGCCTATTGTAAAAATAGTGTATTTGAATATTTCTGCATACTGGGGTCCCTCAATAATCTTGAGTTACGTAAATTGGGTATCACTGTAAAGCTGATGAGCCCAACTGTATTCATGTGTGATGATGTTAGTCCCCATAGCAGCGACCATTATTTAAACATTTGACCTCACTGTATAAAATGACCTCTGGTGACCTTTAGGTTAATCACAGCCTCGTGAAACTTTATAGCCACAAACTAGAGACTGAGAGCATTCAGAGCATGGATGGCTTCCCTGGTTAGACTGACAATAAGGGGGTTTCAGAGTAGTTTATGCAATGGTGGTGCTCGACATCCAATCACCAAAACATGCAATTCATGCAGAAATCTAAAAATGTCAGAAGTTTTTGATCCCAAATCACAGTGTGGCTTTTTCTACAATGTTCCTCAATGTCTTATTGTCTTAATGTGGTATTTTAGAGGGATTATTGATTATTTTTTATCAGTACTTGATAGGTAAAAAAATGGTTAAAGTTTGCACCAAATCTGTGGAACAAATGGTGTCAACCCAGAAATTGCTGCAACAACTTACGAGACATAATAGAGCATCATATACTTCTATCATAATGTTCTAAACCCGCGATTCATCTCAACTGGAGCTCAGATTAATCCTCAGGTTCTCAGATTTCAGACGATGTACACCACTTCTATGTGATATCTACTGTTGACCTGCTATCTCCCCTTAAATACCCCCTGTACCCCCTAAAAAAAAAGAACAGGCCTATTGAGGGTCTCAGACGGGTTAAAAAGAAGTTGTGGGCTTAACGTGCCCTGAATTCTCACAGAAGGCATTTAGGAAATGACAAACTAAAAATTCAGCCGCTGCATTTACAAATTCACTGAGTGGAAATATGAAAACAAAATGATGTATTCATTTTTTGAAACTTGCATGAATGCTGAGACGTGTTGGAAAACCACGGAGCGTCACGGTCATGTATTCGTTACGCTTCTTTTACGATTCACGTGCCTCATTCAACACATCACTGCCAAGTCAGAAAACCGTACAAACCTCCCACAAAAGCTTTTATTATTATTTCATTCTATTATTACTATGAGCACAGAGAAAAGCTGAATTCAACTAATTACCTGGCGAACACAGTTGTGTGCAGTTTCATGATATCTAACTACTAATGGAAGTATTTTGTCATTGGGTGAATTCGAAAAGTAGATTAGAGAATATAATATACAGCCATTCCTGCCTCAACATTTAGATTTTCATTTGGAGGAAAGCTTTGTTTCAGATTTCTGTTTCCTGCAGGAAAAAAAGGTGTTTTCAGCTAAAAAGAATCAAATTATATCAGAATAATCGACACAAAGGCAAACAGCTTTACTTTTTCCATTTCACTAGAGATAACCACGTTCATGTTTTCACCTCTAAAGTAGATACTGACGCTATTTGCTATATATTATATTCACAGGTGTCTCTGTTGATGGAAGTAAAACTGAGCCGAAATGATATATTCAATATCACACTTTAATCACATTCCCTGGGCTGAAGTGGAATAAATTCACAAGGCAATGTAGAGAAAATATTAAAACGTCAAATTTAACATTTTCCACTTTCTGGCGATGGAAAACTCACGATAACTGCTTAAAACCCCACTCTTCCGGTTAAAGTAATCATTGCAATCGTTTAAAATCAATTTAATGCTGATTGTCTTAAATGTTGCAAAAATTAGGAGATTTAGGAAAGTAGTTTCCTTTCCTTTATGACCTTTAACCTTGTGTGTGTGTGTGTGTGTGTGTGTGTGTGTGTGTGTGTGCACCTTGGACCTAAATTCTTGACATTTTTTCAGCAGCAATGAGAACGAAACTGGAGATTAAGAAGCCTACAGAAAACCGATGCGTGTGATTGGTCAGGAGGCTCACCACGCTGTGCTCTGATTGGCTGGGAGGAGTTCTCCAGTTGCTCTTTCACATTATACAACTTCCTGGCCCGTCCTCTTCCTCTGCATGTGTGTGTGTGTGTGTGTGTGAACAGTTGAGCTGTCGGCCTTCCAGCGGTGTGACTGTCTTTGTGTGTTTTCCTCTCATGGTTCCATCTGTGTAGTTTCTTGAGGATATTAGTTCACTTCTCTCCTCGTCGCGTCAAATCTGATGAAACGAAAACAGCACAAAACGCTTCCTGTAGTGTAAAAAGTGCCGAGAATACCTCTGAAAGGAGCCCACGGTGTTAAAAAGGGAAAACAGAAATCTTTAATTAAGTTACTTTCATTTGAATGAGCGGCTTTTTTTTTTCAACTCCAGGTTGTGAAAATGGTTGTAAAAGCAGAAGTGCTGAAGATTTCTCTGCAATAAAGTCAGTTTTAGCGCTAAATGCTGATGATGAGGAGAAGTTGTGTTTAACACGAGCTGCAGCGTTTGTGTGTGTTCGTGCAGTTTGGTCGGTCGTTAAATACTTAGACCATATTTATATTTTGTAGGGGGCTTTCTCATTTTGAACACATTTGTTACGATAAAGGCTGATTTTAAACGACAACGGCCGTAAAATAATTAAGAATTAATTATGTAATAAATGCTTAGTTTAACGTACATATGAACCTTCATGATTTTACTGTAAACTACCAAATAACACATCATAATGAATCTGGTCTTCATGTGGCTTCATCTCAGAGATGTAATGCTGCATTCACACGTCCAACCGCACAAAGCATAAAATATAAATAAATAAACTGGGAAATATAGTTTTAGAAAGCAAATTCAATTCTTGTGTCTTTGTATTAGCATCGTAATAGTATAATAGTTTACTACCTCATTTAATTTTTAAGTTTGTTTTTTTTAGTTTACATTCTCTTAAAAAGTTAGTTTATGTTATGATTATGCTTATATGTTATATATTGTTATGGTAGTTGTAGTAGTCTAGTGTATTCTCTATATTGTGTATTCTATAGATCTATATTTCTAGTGTTGATATGAACACTGTTTTTGTCTGTCTGATCTACTGTCATGAAGTTGAGAAACGAAATAATAAAACGAGCGGTAAAGTCAGAGCAGCAGGCTGATACGCTTTTGTGTCGCCCAAGCTGCAAAAATGTTGCATCTTATAATTCCCATAATGCAATAGTGACGTTAGACGCCCCCTTGCTAAGAATGGATGTATAAAGGGAACTGGCGTTGGAGAAGGGGCTCCATTCGTTCCTGTAAAAGCTGCTCAGTGGCGCTTGAAGTCAACGGGTGGACTTCTGCGTCTGGAAAAGTACCCGGGTCTTCCGGGTCTTACTTGGCTCTGGTGTTCATGTGCGTTCGCTTGGTCCCGTGACTCGATCAGGGGGTCCCAGCGTCATGGTCTAGGTCTCCGTAGAAATAAACAGAGGAAGGAAATGACTTGTGGGGGAGATGAAAAAAATGACCCGCTGAGTTACAGACGTCTCTTTCTCAATGTAAGTCCACGAGAAAAAGTCTTTTTGGGTCCAATGACGTCACGCGACGGACACAGAAGTTGCAGCACCACCGTTGGCTGGTGCTGTCTTCCTGGGGGCTTGTTGCCATAGGAGATACCCATGACATCACTATGACATCATCAGGAAACCCTCTCAGAAGAATTTTAACGGTTTCCCTCGAAGAGTTCTGGGGGGGCATTATCTCTTTCTTTAGGGAGTTGGCTTGGGAACCGGAGGGTCAACGGTTCAAGTCCCGACATGGACCAAGAACTGAGTGTGAACTGGAGCTGGAGAGGTGCCAGTTTACCTCGATGCCCCCCCCAAAGCACCAAACCCCCAAGTACTCGGGGCGCTTGTCAGGAGCAGCCCCATCACTCTGACATCTCTCCATTAATGCATGTATGTGTGTTGGTAGATCTTCTTCTTCTTCTTCTTCTATCAGTGACGAGGCGTCTTTAAAATGTTGGACCACGCTGTCACGCTGTGCACTGCCCCAAACAGGGTTAGGGTTAGGGTTAGGGGTCTCAAAGTGAGGGGGACATGTTGTCCTCACCGTCCCCAGTGGAAACGACACCTGACAAAGTCGTCATCTCGTACAAGAACACAAAGAAAGGTGATAAGAAGTGAAATTGCCACTATTCTGACGAGAATCCGACATAAAGAGGAAGTGATTGTGCTCTGCCCGCGGGAGCTGTCGGTATAGTCTGTCGCTCCGAAGCCTGAAAATCCATTTAGGATGACTGATCACAGAGCTGCTGCGAGACATAAAGACGCCTATTCATTTTATTGAAGATATGCGCTTTCTCATGTTCTCCTCCATCTTTTTTTCTGGATCACATGTTGTGGCGATCTCCTGCCCAATGGCTAAAATTACTCCAAATGACTGCTGTGTTTGTTCACATCGTGCAGCAGGATTATGTGCGTTTGATTGAATAATTTTTTTTTTTTATTGCAAAGGATATTATCTACCAATAATCAGTCTCAAAAACAATGAAGCAAAGTGATCTGCTTTTATTGTATTTTTCATATCAAAACCCTCCCTCCATAGCTGAGAGAGAGACAGTGATCTGTTAGAAACAGAGCATTTATTGTCTTTCTTACCACATTTCGCTTTTTTTATCCGAGTGTCTGCTCCATGAGGACATTTAGAAAAACTCCCCAAGATTTCTGTAACGTGGAGTTGAATATTTCATAAGCCTGGGAGCCTGTCAACGTCATAATAATTTAGGAAAAATCCGTAAAGTAGGCTTTTTTTCTGCAGAATTTTTTATTGCAGTCACTTTATTGTCTGATTGTAATAATTGAGGAAATATCTGCAAAATGACTGTGTATCTCTGCAAAACCTTGAGTAAAAACTTCTGTTAAAGTATTTTTTTAATATTTATTTTCAATTTAATTTTAGTTTGGCTGCTGCTACCAGTCATTTTATGTTTTTTTTAATTCATTTTATTTTATTTCTTTAAGTTTTTTAGTGTAGTTGGTGGTTGGAGCTCTGGTCCCTCCTGTCCTCAAGCGATAGTATTTGTGAGCAAAACACTGAGCCTCACTGGAGGAAATGGTCCAAAGGTGAAATGTAAGGTAGCGGTCGGTAACAGACTGGATGCTCTATATTTAGACGCAGAATGGTGTGTTTTATTCCTAAATGAATGTGTAGAGTTTGGAGGCTGGTGTCTTCAGATGACTCACTGACTGACTGTTTCAGCTCCAGCATGGTTTCACCATGACGGGCCGACTGTCTCCAGCGTGTTTCAGAGTCTGCCTAAGCAGGTTCAGCAGCTTTTACATTTACAAGAAGGTGGAGAGGAGAGAACAATGATTTCCACATTTTATTTAGCTGTGTGAGTAAAGATGGAATCTACGGAAAGCCTGGGGAAACTTGGTTCACCCCTGATTATCTGCGTGCAATATAAGACAGCGTGTATGAGGTGTTTTCATAGAGTTGTAACAAAATCCATTCAGTCCTGGTGTAATAGCGGGTGATTATAATGTAGACTGTGTGGCTGTGTTCAGGAGCTCTGGTGTCAGTTTCTTGAATGGAAAAAGCCACGTTAGGAAACGACAAACAGCAGCTGAAGAGGAAAGAGATGAGTTCTGCAGCTGCAGCTGCAGGAAGCAGTAACGTACGCTACTGTGCATGTAAAGAATCTGCATTTTTCTGGGAGATGCTACAGTAGAAGGTGGCGGAGAAAACTGAATGAATGTGGTGTCGGTGTGAATCTACTGCAGGGCTTTCAGGGCGGTTGTGGTCCATGAAATCCACTTTGGTTGGCTAACATCTTGTCAGGAGTGGGATGGACTGGTCGGTTAGTCCCTCCTGATCTTTGTCATCACCTACATGCGTGTAGTAATATGAATAAATACAGCCAAATTCACAATTTAGACGTTTTCATTGACAAATTTTGCTTCTTTTATTAGAAAACATGAGTGATTTGTTTGTGATTCATAAATGCTACCTGTTAAGGTATTACTATTTGCTGGTGGAATACCATCAGTGATGAGAATGAGTGCTCACAGAGAGGGTCATCTCCTTAGATAACCCGATCTCACGGGACGGTGTATAAATAGCACGACAGCACAAGGACGCATGAGTCACGAGGATGCATTTTAGGCTTTTTTTGCATGTAATTTGTGCACCACGCAACTAAATTACAGTAACGTCAGCAGTTAGGTGCTAATAAGCACGTAAAATAAGTAAAATATGTGCAGAAACAACGTAACATAAGTACGGAAAACACGTCATAAACGTCACTAAAAAAACATTGCAAACATCACTAAGGTAGCTTACAAAACAAATATCGGTATGAAACACTGGTCTCCTGGTTAAAAATCGTCTTCAGTTAATTTCAACATTTTGAAGAAGCTGATCTGAGTATAAATACCATGACAGTGTAAGGACGCATGAGTCATGAGGATGCATTTTATGCATTTTACGTGTCATCTGTGCACCACGCAACAAAATTATGGAAACGTCAGCAGTTAGGTTTAGGCAACAGCACCACTTGGGTTTAGGAAAAACATCATGGTTGGTTAAAATAAGTATGTAAACTAAGTAAAATATGGGCAGAAAGAATGTAATATATGTACAGAAAACACGTCACAAACGTCATTAACGCAGCTTACAAAACAGAACATCGAACATCGGTCTCCTGGTTAAAAATCTGAACGGGCTGTATTTAATTTTAATATTTTGAACAACCCGGTCTCACAGGAACGAGTATAAATACCACGACATTACACGGACATTCCACTGTCATGTGAGCACATTGTAGCTTTGCTGGGTGTCATCTGGCCAAGCAAGTGTCCACAGTTAGGTTCAGGCAAGAACACCACTTATTTAGGTTAAGGGAAAACATCATAGTCGGGCTTAAAATAAGTATTAAATGTTAAGTTAGTGGGGAGTGGAGGTGGGTTATAAAACAACCCAACAGCAAACCTGCATCTATTGCCAACGGCGTTCATCACTGAATAGTTCTGTGCGACTACCCATACAAACTGACATTTAATATTGTTAGGACTTTAACAAGGTTACATTATAATTAGGATCAAGTGTATAGTGTATAAAACAGCTTCCACTGTAGAGTAAAATAGAAAGAAATGACACCAAAGAAACATGGGAGTATGTTTTATTTTTATTTGTACTTTCTCTGTATATTGCATATTCTTTTCATTCTTAATACTGTGAACCTTTGCACGTCCTCGTCGCATGACGGTTAGGAAACATTAAGGCCGTTTCTGTTGGAGGGAGGGAAGGCCGGTCCCAAAGCTTGCTGCTGTATTTCCACCCTCCACCTTAAGGAAGGATGCTCCGTTCAGCTGTTCGACTACAGGTGGAGCTGACTCCGTCACAGAGTGGTCTGGTGTGACCAGCAGCAGCTGACGGTGGCTAATGGTAGCCAGCGTTTGCTAATGTTAGACACAGATTGTACTCCACTTACATAGCATGTTATTTGAATGCTAAACTACTGTGTTCGGGCACGTTAGCATGTAGCGGTGGCTGCTGTGCTGCAGAAGTTACCTGGTGTCACTTTAAGAGAGGAGTTCGAACCCTGCCCACATTCACACCTCCGCACATCTCGGCCAATGGCTGCGTGAAGCAGGGGCCACACACTGAGGCCCTCGGCGGGGCCAGGAGGACGCTTCACGCTGCTTCTGTAGGAGATTGAATTCTTTTCACAATGTCTGTAGTTTAACTTTACTGGTGAATCACTTTCCCTCCGTTAAAGGCAGCAAAACACTTTTTTCGTTCAATCTTTCTGTCCTCCCATGATCCTCTCCTCTCCTCTCCTCTTTCCCTCCACTCTCAAAGAGTTAAAATGGAGGCCGGTCACATGTCTGACACGCAGGCATGTGCTGCAGCCATGCGCATACATGTGTACATGCACACACATGCAGACATGTATGAGCTGCAGAGGGAGGAAGTGAAGGGAAAGAGAGGAAGGAGGGAGGGAGAGGAGACCCCTCCCCCAGCGCTGTAATGTCTTATATCTCCTCCCTCCCTCCGACTCCCCTCCCCCCTCCCTGAAGGGGGTGTGTGCAGGCCGGGGGTGTGCCATATCACATCCACTGCACTGCCTCACGTGGTCTGGAGGTGTGTGTGAGTGTGTATTGTGATGCTGGGTGGGAGGGAGCCTCCTTCCACACAGGGCTGTGACAGTTTGATGGGCTCGCTGAGACCACATGGAAGTGAAAGGGACTTGTTCCAACAGTAGGATTCATTATTGTGGGAGGGAAAGAAACGAACACCACCTACTCTGACAGTGTGATTGACAGCTCCCACAAATGTATTTTTAGGCCACTGAGGAACCAAAGTCCCCGACTGACAGAGTGACAGCATACTTACCGAGTGAAGTGCTGGTGATGAGCTTTTAGCGTGCGAGGGAATGTCTTCGGTGCGTCGGCACTCGGTCCGTTTAGTGGCCCAGTTTTATAGCAGAAAGGTGAAAGACGCCCTCAGTGCAGAAGCCCCCCCCCCCCTCGCTGCTCTCATCACCGCAGACCCACTTGCTGCTGAAAATAGCATTTCCTGTCACAGGTTTTAAATGTCATTGATCATGAAAAATCACTTTTTTTTTCGTCTTTTGTTGTCTTTGCTCTTGTTTGAGTTGATTTTTTTTATCACCTTTAAATGTTTTTATGACATGCTGTAGCATTGCCACCCCTCACTTAAATTACTTTGTTTTTAAACTCGTTATTCTAACATGAATAATCAGGAATAATTGTCCAAATAAATGAAGAAAACATGCAATCTTAGATCATCTCCAACATCCGAAGTAAATTCAGAAATCAGGTTTGTGCATTAAAAAGAAATTTAAACTTCATTCAAAAATGTATTTTGCTTGCTTTAACTTGGATGTGTCTCTATGCTCAGCCTAAATCTCAGATTAACACGTGTAACACGTATACCTGCAGGATTCGTGGCCACTAGTTAGAAGCCAATCACTGTGACTGATGTGGAAACCTTCAGGTCACCAACACTGAGTGGACTTAACAGTGAAGACATTTTATGTCTTATTGAGACTTGAAATATTTCAGTCTGGATTTCTGAACAAGGGAGAGGAATTATATGTCATTTAATTTTTTTTTTTTTTTGACTAGTTACGAGATCTTTTTTAACAAAAAAATAAATAAATAAATAAATCCCACACCAGACATCCATTATTATTCAGAGTATTTTTATGTATTTTATGTAGTTAAATTACAAACTTTGCAGGCAAGTTACAGATTTTTGCATTTCATAAAAAAATGAAGCAGCATGAGACGAATGAGTTGTGTTTTTGTCAGGATAAAAAGTCTACAGGTGGTAAAGAAATGCCAAACTGTTTCTTTATTATCATCATGCGCACAGCAATTACAACAAAGCAGTTTCCCTTCAACAAAGCTCATTAAATATATATTTAATAAAAGAAAACAGCAAAGCAAAATGACAGTAAGACTAAAAAAATAGTACAATTTAGAACATATGGCTAGAATTTAAACATAAATGAAATATATAATAAGTCATGTAAATTTGTGGAGATGGATAATGTAAAGAGGAATGTAGTGGGTATAGGCATAATGAGAGGGAGAAGAATGAGAAGTGGCCTAATGGTTAAATAAAATAAAATAAATTAACAGCCCGATGTGGCACCGATGAGACTGTCTTAGTCCTGATACCGATACTAAAACCTGGGCTTCGAGTACTGATCCGGTACCAGTGTTTATTTAATCAGCCATGTGGAAGCCACTGGGATCATTCTGTTATGTGTAAGGCAACATCAGACTTATATATTGCTTTCTTAAGTTTTTTTTTAAACAAAATGTAACAATTAGATATAAATGTACTGAATTGTTATTTATTATTAAAATAATAAATGGTACACCAGCAAAAATCTTCAGAATTAACAGGAATTACAGTTCAAGTGTAAAAGACAGAAACACACTGGTCAAAACTTCAACAGGAATTAAAGTATATATAATGTATATAGTATATAGACATAGTATTGAGTTGAATAGACTGGTCCCATTGTCACCCATATCCGATCCGGTGCATCCCTATTGGAAAATCTTTAATTTGACCCATTGTGTTTTCATGGGTAGGAATATGCTTGAACTCAAATATATACTCCTTGAAAAATGCTTGATGCTTTCCAACATAATCTGGTGTATCATTTACACAATGTAAACCAAAACTCTTTTAATATTTGATATGTAAGGACCCCGTCTCGTGGCGTCTCACAGCAGACAGAGCGGACCCTAACTGTAACCCTAACCCTAAAAGACAACACCAAGCTCTTCATTTATCTATATTCTTCAGGGATAATCTGACCATTTTATTCTTAATCCTTTTTGTTGTTTAACAGATCCAGATATCGCTGTAGCCTAGCCGCTGCTATATACAGCTACTCATTTTTAATAAGTTAAAGGCTGTCAGTTCTTTGACACCATTAACGACAAAAGAAAGTTCTTCTCTTGGGTTCACTTGTCAGAACTGTGGATATTAGTAAGAAATATACAATGGACTTTATTGATCCCAACAGCAGATCATCCAGGCAATGCACCAGAATAGGAAATAAAATGTACGTCAACACTATAAATATACATATATAGAACACAAAATATAAAGAATAATAGAACACACTATAAATATACATATATAGAATACAACATCTAAAGAATAATAGAATACACTATAAATATACATTTATAGAATACAACATCTAAAGAATAATAGAATACACTATAAATATACATTTATAGAATACAAAATATAAAGAATAATAGAATACACTATCAATATACCAGACTACCACAGCTAACATAAATGAAATCTAACTATTAACATAGAATAACCTACATTAAACATTAGAAAAGTGTGCAAGTAACAATGTTTTGTTTTAATATGAAAATGAGGAAACCGAAGTTGATATTCAACGTGTCCAAAATGATTACAGGAGCAAAAATGAATGGAGATAAAGGAAGTTCAGAGCTGAGATATAAATGACATAAAGTGTCAACATACGTGGATATAAATGAACTTTTCACAGTTGCATTTGTAAGATTAGATCAGAGTCTGGGTGGGTTTGGTTTAGGGATCTTGAAAGTGCTTGACTTCAAGCTGCATGAACCCTGCAGCAAACTATTATTATTATTATTATTATTATTATTATTATTATTATTCAGATGTTATTGTGTCTAGTAGTAGCAGCGGTAGACTTCAGCTGCTCAGGATGAAGATGTCAGTCTATTAATGTCAGCAGGTCTTCAGTAACACTGACATATACCGTTATAACGCAGTGACTCAGTGGCCCTCTGCTGTTCACGGATGAAACCTGAGGAGGGAGGGTGCGGGTGCGCGCGCGCGCGCGCGTGGAGCAGAGAGGAGACGGGCCCCTTTCCGTGCTGCTCTCCTATTGGCTGCCGTTGGTCCCGCCCCGTTCCTTGCCGATTCAAAACAAAGTCGAGGCTGACGTCACGCACTCGCTCTTTAGACAAAGCAGGACCCCCCCCCCCCCTCCCCTCCTCCTCCTCCTCCCGTCTTCCTCCTTCTCCCCCATTTTGTATTTTCGAGGCCGGGCCCAGTCCTCCGTCCCTCTGTCCCAAAATAAATAATAATTTCCATGACGAAATTATGAATGAGTTAGTGAGAAAGTGATTTAGTTTGAATAAAGGATCAGTTATTTGTCCAGATTTCTGAGTGTCTGAGAGGCTTATTAAAGTTATTAAACGACCACAGAAACATTAGACTCGTTTCTCTGTTTCAGTCAGTCAGTAAACGACATAAAGACATAAAGGCTGTGAAAATGAACACTTTCATTAACTATTTTTGCTGCATAATTTGCAACTTTATGATCCATCACAAGCCAGCTGACATGTTCAAAGAGAAATCAGGAAGATAAACGAGACTCTCTTCAGCTTTTTATCGTTACACCAAGGGCTAAAAATTTAAAAAAGCATTTATTTATTAAAAAAAATCATAAAAAGTTACATTAATATATCAAACATAATAGTTCCTAGGTTATCAACTTTTTTGTTTTGTCAGAAAATCTTAAACTTACTTTAAAAAAAGTATTCATTTAATTTTGGGAGTATTTATGAATGATTTATTTTCAGCTTTACATATTCAGAAATGTTCCCAAATAACTTTTTGTTACTTATGTGTTAACTAAAATCTATGATAATCTTTTTGCCATAATTAAGTCTTTTAAATATGTCACAATTTGATTTTATTCATTGAAAGAAAAAGTTTTATGTTCATAAGCAGGGTAATTACGTTATATGCACCGAGTCACAGGACAGATGAAATTATACTAATTTATAATAAATAAAAGTGTAGTCTGTTTTTATAATTATATGCTATTATTTCTGTTCTTGAGGGAAAATGTGTTTTTCAAGGCTGAGCATTAGTTTTGCTTTTTCTGTACCAGTACACTTTCAAAACTAACCTAAAAAATAATTTCACTTTATTAAAAAAAAAAAACTTCTACTACAAGAAGACGAAATGATCTTAATTTTCACCATATCACACAATAAAAAGCCAGGCATAAATACGAAAATTTGATATCTTTAGTATGTTATTTGTAGAAGCACGTGGTCATTGTCTCATTTAGGATTTCCATGTTGACATTGGCCTCCATGATTTAGTAGAATTGTTGCTCCGATCACTGCTCACCTTGTTACTTTAATTAACGCAGCAGTCCCAGTATCACCTTTAATCTATCTCCATCCCAAATGTCTCCTCTCCTAAAGGACACTGAATGATGAGCCTCTGACAGTGTCAGGAACTCCTAGAAAGGCTCGGTTTGTCCTCTGCCGCCATGCTGCAGCCCGTTTCTGCTCGTTGTGCCACAGCGGAGGGTAGACGGTGTCTTTGGGATCATTTCTTACATATTAAAGACGCAGATTTCGCCTCCACATGTGACCGGAGAACGTGGCCCTAGATTGTTTAAATCGGTTTCACTTTTCTGCTTGTAAATTAGAAACAATCGTAGGATCGGCTTTAATTTCTAAGGTCCTAAAGGTGTTGATCGTCTTTATTCCACACCGTTTACCTGCCCGGTAACGCGGCGGCGCGGCGCGGCGCGGGCGGACACGGAACAGTGAGAGCAGTAGAGGGACTATATGCCCCCCTCCCTCTCCTCTCTGGTGCTACAGCACCAGAGCCCCCTCCTGTATTTCATGGCACACATTCTATAGTATAACCCCCTCCTCCCTCCTCCTCCTCCTCCCTCGCGCCGCTGTAGTAACTACTGAGTAGTTTTTACGCACTTTGTGAATGGAGGTGCGCGCTCGTCTCCTCCTCCGCTGCACGCGCGTGCGACGGGGGGTGGCGGTGTCCAAGTCCAGATATAATTAAGGAGAGGCGTGTACGGCCTAACACGAGCCGTGCGCGCTTCGCTCTTCTCCATTTGAGTCAGCCGTGGAGCATGTGTGACGCGCGTGGCCGCGGAGGGAGGTGTGTCCGGTTTGACGGGGGCGTGCATTCTCTCGTGTTGGCAACAGCTGCGACTCTCATACTATACAGTAGTCCTATGTGTTTATATGCTGTGTATCCCTCCGCCACACAGCTATGACATAGAACAGCTGGCTCGGATGAAGACGGTATGGTGCTGCAGTAAGACGGACACCCCCCCCCCCCCCCCCAATGTGCTCTGTTCTGGTGAATTCTCCGCTGTCACGTGACCGCTCACTCATTGTAGTAAATGGGCGTTGGTCAAGATGGCCGCCCACTAGCTCTCACATGTATGTGTGAGAGAGAAAGAGAGAAAGACGGGGGGGCGCGCAGTGTGGACGCAGACAGGATGTAGGTCTTCAAACATGAAGGCGTCTCATACCGGACCGCCTCAGTACCTGTAGCCCACCTCTCCGTTGCTGAGCTAGGCTTTTTTTTGTTCTCCACGGCCCCCGTACTTCCTGTCCCCACGTCCGCGGCGTCATCAGCAGGTTTCACTCCTACCTGGAGGATAAAGGCCGAATGCAGCGCCAGACGCTTCAACTTCAGCCTTTAATTCAAATGCTGGGACGCGAAGCCTCGCTGTCACAAGGCAGTACAGTGTTTACACGGACGTGGCCGCTAAGTGCAAGTTCCGGTCATACGTGACGGCCGTTCACAACACACAGCCCGCCCGGCAGCGGCGCCCCAACATGAAATGGCTAGAGGCATCACAAAATGGCGAGTAGAGAGGGGGAGGAGGAGGAGGAGGAGGCGCTACACAGCTGAGGAAGAGCTGCTGGAGATGTTGAGCAGCTCTAACCCAGCAGGCTTCAGCTGGCGGGAATCCGTCTCCAGGTAAAACTTCCCATCATTTCATAACAGAGGCCTCAGAGCGACACATGCTGCCCCCAATACAGGCTCTACCAGCCCGGGTCTCCCCTCTTCCAGCCCGGGTCTCCCCTCTTCCAGCCCGGGTCTCCCCTCGTGGTAACACCGTCACTAAATGAACGGTGACGTGGTGGAAGTGCTGTATGTTTCAGACTTTTTTTTTTTTTAAATGAACGGAAAAATGGCAGTAATTACATAACGGCCGAGGCTGAGTCACTAACATCTCCTCAAAATGGAGCTCTCGCCTCTCCAAAATGGAGGCCTGGCGCACGAGCTGCAGGCGGGGTCAGAGCAGAGCTGAACTTTGACCCCCCCCCCCAGACCTGACCCCCCCCCACCATCTCTCTCTGACATGTCGCTCACCTCATGTTTATCCTTAAAATAACCTCTATATTGTACAGCTGTAGGCCTAGTTTTAATATAATAATATAATATATAAAGTCTCACTTCTTTATGCATGACTATTGTGTTCTCACATATCGTCAGGTGTGTTTTGAAGAGACAGTATTCCTAGAAATCGTCAGACGTGTCATATCAAGAAAAAAAAAATAAATATAATATATATAGATAGATAGATAAGATGAAATTCGGGTGTCATAGCAGCAGCAACAACAGTATAGATGAATTACAATGTAAGTAAAAGAGAAGGTGCAATGAAGGAAATGGCAATCAAATAAATAAGATAAGTAAAACAGTAACAAGGAAAGTGCAGCAGGTGGGTGGGTATTGTACATGCATAGCATATATATGTAATTATAGAATTATATGTAATTATATACATATTGAGCCAGGAATAAAATACGGAGCAGATGATCAGAAAGTCGTATGGGGGTCAGCATGTTGTGTACCGAGGGGGGATCAGTCTCTGGCTGAATGTACTCCTCATCTGGACCACTCATGGTCATAGAGCGGGTGGGAGGGGTTTTATATATATATATATATATATATATATATATATATATATATATATATATATATATATATATATATATTTATATATATATATTCCTATATATATATATAAATATATATATATATATATATTCATATATATATATATATATATTTATATATATATATTCATATATATCTCTCTCTCTCTCTCTCTCTCTATATATATATATATATATATATATATATATATATATATATATATATATATATATATATATATATATATATATATATATATATATATATATATATATATATATATATATATATATATATATATATATATATATATATATATATATATATATATATATATATATATATATATATATATATATATATATATATATAATTCCTTTACTTTTTTGCCTGGTAAGAGAAAAGTAAAATATAATAAAAATATATATATATGCACACGCGCACACACACACTCTCTCTCTCTCTCTCTCTCTCTCTCTATATATATATATATATATATATATATATATATATATATATATATATATATATATATATATATTTGTTCTTCTTAAGAAGCCAAAAACAGTGAAACAGTTGAGTGCCTTTGCAGATAACATCTGAGCTGTCAGCCCGCTCCACAATGCTCATGGTGGCATCATTATTAAATTTTGATTGGACAAGCTTCACCCTTAAGCACTGGACCAATGAGGCTGCAGCAAGTGAGTGAGACGACCTTTCCCCTATAAATCTGGGCCAATCGGGGAGCGGTGACAGCTGTGACGGGGCGCCGCTGCCTCTGTTCCTGTCTCTGCTGTATTTTCCACTTTTGAAGAGAAAATCTGTAACATCCCTTACATGGTGTGTGATCCGTCCTCGATACTAGGTGTGTGTAGGCCGTGGGGATGCGTGAGTGGACTGGTAGTGTTTTGTGGAGAAGATACAGGAGCTGAAGGGAATGACCGTCCAAGGTAGCAGAGCTCTGATTGGCTGATAGTGGAAGGGTACATGGTCATAGCACGTATTATCTTTGACTCATGGGCTCACAAGGAAATGGAGTGCATTAAAGTATGGAGGGATGGAAAGGAAGGGTAGCTCCTCACTGTTTTCCAACTTAAAAAACAGACTTTATTGTATAGCTGTTAGCGCTGTAACTGCAACTAGGTTTGACATCTACTGGTTGTGACGTCACTATTGCAGCAGTTCTCTGCCTCGTGTGATTCAATGTGGATTTAAATACACACTTGCTCTTTTACGCATTTCCACATATTTACAGCTGTCAGTACACGCTCTCCTCCGCCGACTGGTGCGCTGGAATCCGTCCTCCTG
This sequence comes from Pterois miles, assembly GCA_947000775.1. NCBI lineage: Eukaryota > Metazoa > Chordata > Actinopteri > Perciformes > Scorpaenidae > Pterois > Pterois miles. The sequence goes on along the minus strand of CAMQGK010000567.1, from coordinate 1,342,006 downwards.
CATCAGTGCCTCCTCCTCCCTTCCTCCTCTAACCTCTCTTCTCCCACATCACCTCCTCTTACTTACTTTCCCTCCTCCTGACTGTGTGGCCTATTTACAGCTCTCATGTTACATCCACTGGAAGTTCTTCTGTCCAGCAGCGGGGGGAGGAAAACCTCCAGGAGAGGGATGGAGGAATTGAAGAAAGGAAGATGGAGAGATGCAGGAAAGGAGTTGGGAGGCAGGCAATATGAGGAGGTCACGTAGAAGATAGTGAAAGTCACAGAGATGAGAGCGATGAGACACGCTTGTCTGCAGCTGCGATGGACACTTTAAATTCATGCTTCCACATAAATGTTGCACAAGTTTCCTTTAGCTACTGTGAGCATTCAGAAGGGGGCGCAGCAGGATCACCTACTAAGACAGTCCGCCCCCCTGTTCGTCTTGGAGTATTGTGGTGCATCATTGCTGTTTCCGTGGTAACTGCATCCAGGTTTTCTTCTAATTTACCATAAATGCCTTGCACCTGTATCACCTGTAGAATCGAACAGAGGCATTAGCTGGTTTTCTTTCCTGACCTCAAATCTCTATTCATTCATTCACGCAGTATCTAGTTTACCTGCTGAAGAGGCCGCCTCTGCAGTCCAGAAACCACAGTGGGGACGGTGCTTAACGTCGGGAAGGGTCAGTGGGTGGAGCGATGACGGTGTTCAGCTGAAGGAAAGACAGCCTGGTTAGATGATAGGAATTTGGCTGGTGACAAGATTGGTGCGCCCACTGGATGGTGGCGTTTGGTTGCTTTAACCCACTTGTTCCTCACCATTAGCAATAAAAAATTCATCTGTGATTTTATGCTGGCTAGATAGCTCTTATAAAATATTAACCCCCTGCACTTCCGTGCTCTTCTAGCCTGCAGCCAGTGTTTGCTTCGTACTAGGGGACATTTGAGAGCAAGCTGCATTGTCGGGGGTTTGTAATGTAGTAGGTAATGGCTATAACATACACCCAGCCTCTATATGTGTTTGATGGGCCTTGCAATGCAGTAGTTACAGATGAGGCCAGAGCAATAACGTTATTATCCTTGAACTGCTTCTTTAAAATTAGGGTTTTTTTTTTGCCATGTTGAGTTTTAAAGGGACAGTTTGACATCTTAGAAAAACATTTGCTTCCTTGCCTTCCTTCCTTGAGAGTTGCGCAAGCAGATTGTTACCACAGTCCATTAGATAGAAGGTTACAGACTGAAGCCGGTTAGCTTAGCCTAAAGACTGGAAACGGGGAAACCGCTAGCCTGGCTCCGTCCAAAGGGAACGCTTCTAAAGCCTGGTGGCAGTTGGCATTCGGATTTGGAGCCACCCTAGAGCGAGGGTTAGGGTTAGGTTTCAACCCGCCCAGAACTGTAATCCTAATCCCATAAACCGCAACACACGTCAGACATCACAATGGTTTTAAGACAAAAATTAAGATTCTTGATTTCATAAATAACTGTATTTATTACAATATAAATAAGAGGGTTGTCAAAGTTAACGAGATAGTAACATGTTAGCGCAAATTTGTAGTAACGCCACTAATTTCTTTAACACATCAACACAGTTAATCTTTTGGAGGTAGTCGTGAGCTCAGTTTTAAAGCTAGAGTGAAGATTCTGGCATCAAATGAAACCAGGTGAATCCATTGGTACCAACCACATTTACGATAAGAATTTGCAATTAATCACGATTGGACAATCATTTTATTAGGCACAAGTAAAAATTGTGTTGACAGACAACCCTAATAAACAAACAATTGGTCTCTGATTTTGTTGGCTTAAGAGTGTTTGTCAGTCACTTTCACTGCAATTTACAGTTTTATTAACAACTAAGGTGGATGAAAAAGTGTGCCAGCAGCAGCACCGGGTCAAGAGGTTCCTCCCCTAACTCCCGCCGCTCGAGATACCGGCGAGCTGCGACCACACTGATGTTTTATGTCACCATAACAAACAACAACAATCACCATTTTCTTTTGTACTAGTCAAGTGACCATGGAAAACCTTCAGTGTCTGTTCTACTCCTATTTCATCCTCTGTAAAATGGCAAATTGTGAGACACCTTAAACCATGCGGCACTTTTATTGAGTCTGTAATGCTGATTTGCTTAGTGTGGCCCGGATACGCTGTGGTTTGTCCACGTGTTTATGAGCAGTGGCGTAGCAGTCAGTCCCAGAACAGTTTGCATGTTGCTTCCTTTTACTTTTACTGGGAGTGTTTGTGTTGGTGTCAGAAAGTCAAGCTGCTCCAGCCGATGCGTCTTTTTCCTGTCATCCGCAGACATGAAGTCAACTCCGTTCGGTTATTCTCTTTCCATGCGTTTGATTCGATGCAGCGGATTCTACCATGTTTAACAGTCACGAACTGAAGCAGTTTTTGCAGTGAAATTAATGAACACATATATTGTACAAGCTCACCCACACTTCTCTTCCCTGTACACCAAGGACTCTGCCAACATGTCCTATCACTATGTATGCATATTTACATGACTTAGCTTGTGGAAACAGAAGTCAACAGCTGCCATCTGGGTTGCATACGCTCTGCTGGAAAAAAAAAGTACACGTCAAACCCTTCAAACATGCCTTTTTTCTGGCATTGAAAGTTCCCGCAGGGAGTGATAAGATACTCCCAGCACACACACGCTATTCCTCAATTTCACAGTCTTATTTGATTTAAGGCTTTTTAATGACATGGCAACGAATGCCTGCGTCATGCCCACGTTACTGAGTGTTATTGTATGAATGTATGTCTAGACTGCAGAGAATAGTTTTCATTGACTTTTCAGCTCTGTCTCGGTCTGACTCGGATATAATCACGAGCAGTTCCTTCCCATATATTTAATACCACGAAGCAACTATACCACTAATTTCATCTCTGCTCCGATGATCGCTAAACAGCTGATCTGCTCGTAGCGCATCTCTCTTTCTGTCACTCGACCACTCACTCCCTACACACACATTACATTATACTACTCTTATACCAACATAATATATATATATATATGGATACCTGACGGTACTGTCGACTGTTAAACTCATTATCGATGCATCCAGATGACCCAGCCTGTTTTTCCCTGATCATGCTACACACCAAATAACAACGGGAGATGCCATTATTTAAATTTAGGAGTATTGGGTTACATAAATAAATTTTAATGCTATCGTGATGTGTAGAGGTCGACCGATATGGGTTTTTTATGACCGATGCTGATTTATTGGAGAATCAGGATAGCCGAAAGTCAAGTAATCGGCCCGATTAGTCAGCCGACCGATTAAGCGGTCTACCTCTAAAGATGTGTTCAAATGTTATAAATGTCACGAAATGTGTTTTTTTTAGTGAGAAACTTGAATAAATCCAGTTTGAAGGAGATAAAAACAGACAAAAACAGTATGCAAACTGTAATAAAGGAGTGACTGTTGAAGTGCATGATGGGATTTATTATTTCACTTTTGATATTTTAATGTGGTATTGAGACTCAGAATTTCACTGGTATTGGTATCAACTGCTAAATTTCTGGTATTGTGACATCCCTTGTGTAGGCCTGTGGAAGCTAACAAAATGCTTCAAACATGTTATTGCAGAGTCAAAAAGCACAGAGAAAAATTTTAGGTGCACCAAATGAAAAAGTTAGGCACACCAGTGCAACCAATGTAAAACTATTCAAGTTTCCATTGGCATACTGTACAACTATAAACATCATTGCTCTCCAGTGGCAATTCCACATTAGATTAAAATGTAAACCGAAGGAGTAGGTGTTCATTTTTGAATTGAGAAAATGTTCACACTTCTTAAGCAAAATAAACAACTGAAAAAACGTTAGATTACCAGATAAATGCATCGTCACAAAGCTGACAGCAAAGTTGTTTTGTAGTTAAACCTGAAGCAGGCATCATTGGGCAAAAATCCCATAATAACTGCGAATCTGCTGATGTGATTCACTGATGGTAGACGGAGGAGGAGCTGCTTTGTCTCAGCCACATGAGCGGTCAGTTTACAAAAATTTTAACACATGGCAAACTAAGCTAAGCAGTTAGACTACATACAGAATGCTTTAGTTGTAGCTTGTTTTTAGCTATTAGCCGAGCTAGCGTGCTGTGCTTGTGTAAACATAGTGGTGGATGAGAGACTACAGACAGAGCAGATTGAAATATGGTATGTCCACGTTTACATGTTAATGCTCGTTGAACGGGTGTATTGATGGTTTTGGCTGTTCATTTGCAAAGGTTTATTGCACTTACAGTGATGAGCACCGTTGTCTTCACTTGTTTCACCCCGTTACCACCACCGTCTCGCTGCTGTTCGCTGACATTCCTCCATGTGTGTGATTGTGTTTGTGTAGGTGGAGCTCAGGCTGACACAGATAGCAGAGATGTGCTGCAGTGTGATAACAAATTACACCAAAAAGATAAAAGAACCAATAATGTCGGAGCTTATCAATACTCTGGTCTTCAGTAATTTGCACTGGTTGCCATTTAATATTTGGTTTTGGTACCCATCCATAGTCGTGAGTATACATATACAGGAGGACACATATCAGCTACCTTTAAATTATAAAGAGCTTAAGGTTTTGGCTATGAAAGTGTAGGATAACACCACCCTCAAGCCGACAGACATGCCTCGCTGTGGTCCCAGGGCCCCCTCTGTCTGGTCTGAAGAGCTCTAACCCTTGGCCTTTGACCCCTCCTAGAGGGAAAGCCTTTCTCTCCTCTTGCTCCTCTCCTCCACCTCCTCCTCCTCCAGGACCACACTCTTTTCATTCTCTTGGCTTCTTTTCTTTCTTCCCCTCTTTCTCTCCAGTCCTTTGTTTCGCTGGAGGCTGGAGCTGAGCGTGGATTTAATACCTTCACAGCTGAGGGAACCTCAACAGCTCCAGTTTTTACATCGAGACAATGCGTTTCCATCTTTGCATATAAAGAGTCGGGGATGAGGCCCTCAGAAGGAGATTTTCTCTCGTGTTTCAGTGGTGCAAATTTATTTGAAATGGAACATTTTGTCAGTCATGTTATGGTCTTCCAACTCTGTTGCCATTTTCATGTATATGTGCAATAAAAACATAGAATCCACTCAACAGTGATTATGTATTTAGCATTTAGCTCAGATTGACACATGGTGGGAGACCTAACAAGGTAGGTCGTCACCATGTAGGTGAAGGATGCTTAAAATGAAAAAAGATAACCGATGAGCGAACGGGCGCATAAGAAAATGTGAAGCATGTTGTTGTGTTACACCCACCCGCCCATCCATCTTCTGTGCCCGCCCATTCCTAACCTGTTGCCATGGTTTCAGCCAATGAGATGGGCCGTGGGTTGGCAGGCGGCAACAGTAGGGGTCAAACAAGTTCACTGTTGGTAGCTTGATGGGGGTTGGGGTTAGAGGGCTGGGCCGTTGGAGAGGATAATGGGGAGTTGATGTGTTGATAAGGTGGGACCATGTGTGTCGGCCGTGATGACGGTTTCCATGTGTACGGTAAAAGTTGCGCACGGTGAAGTGTGGAAAACAGGTCTGTTTTTATGTGTTTTGCAGGATGGAGTCAGAAGAAGAAGAAGAAGAAGATCTACCTTTATTAGTCCCACAGTGGGGAAATTCAATTTACACTCTGTTTTAACTTATACATGGTAAATGCACACAAACACACACACACATCATAATGGAGAGATGTCAGAGTGAGGGGGCTGCTCCAGACAAGCGCCCTGAGCAGTTGGGGGTTTGGTGCCTTGCTCAGGGGCACCTCGGCAGTGCCCAAGAGGAAACTGGCACCTCTCCAGCTACCAGTTCACACTCAGTTTTTTTCCATGTCGGGACTTGAACCGGTGACCCTCCGTTCCCAAGCCAACCCCACAGCTAGCACTCCGCCCCCCGTGAATAAAGCTGAGCATTGATCACGGATCAAAGGACTTTTCCAATTTTTCAGATGGGGGATGTCAGGTATTTTGGATGCACAAAAGACTATTCATGTGTGCTGGAGCCTCCTGGGGGTTTGGGTGGGTTTTACTATGGGAGGTGGAGATGGGGGTTGGTTGTTTTTGAGGTTCAGGGCCATTGATGCTCAGTTGGGTGGGGTGCAGGGTTGGATAAAGAGTGGTTAAGATGGAACACTGCACTGTTACAATCAGCTTCAGTAAGAAGGCCAAGGGTCAAAGGTGCAGCACTAATGCAACAGATGGAAAAATGGTCCTACGTAGGGATGGGTGTCAAGATCTGTTACACGGTCTGATTCGTGTCGATCATCCAGGTTCAACTCTGTTCTAAGCATTTACAGGCAATCTGATTTCATGTGGGGCTGAGCCATGACACAAATGTAAAGAAAATACTTGTGGTTTTCTGTTTATATGCGCTTTCAGTAAGACAACTTAGTTTTGTACTACAGACATTAAGCAATGCAAATAAATGCTATAAAATCTATAGGTGCCGTTTTTTTTTTTTCTTGTGCAGCAATTTATCAGAAGGGCCAAAGAACTGCACTGAAAAGCAGGAATCAATGATAAAACCAGAATTGATGAAATCCTCTTGTCACTGAACAATACCCATACGAGTTCTCAAGAGATCACAAGAATTGAAACCCAAGAAGGTCACAAGAGAACGAAGGGGCGCTTTGTGTTCCTGATGTATTGAATGCTAAAGGGGAGGAGGGAGGAGTCATTACTGTGGACGCCCATATGCAGCAGTGAAACGGTGGAGGACAAGGTGCAGCCAAGTTAATGTACATGATTAGATGTCTCGGAGTCCCAAGAGTTTGAGAGAGTGGTAAGAGCAAGCATGCAGAATCAAACCTGCTTGCACAGCAACACAAAAACTGATACAGCCATGATTACTGGCAAAATTACAGGATTAAGATGCACTCGCACACATAAACCACTGCCACCCTTCTATTCAGCGGACTACCCTTCCCCCACCGAGTGCGTGGGTGGTTGAGCGGGATGCTGTCCCACTACTTGCTGTTGGTGCAGTGTTTTTTTTTTCCCAACAACTGGAGCTCAAGCCTCGTAATGGCGGACTATAGCAGTTGGGGGTGGGTGGGTGGATGAGGGTCATTGGGGAAAACCTGCTGGAACTTACCTGTTTTTGTGGTCATGTCAGAATTGAAATCCTTAAAGCAGCCAAGAACAAGATGTTTCTATCAGTTAATCGGAGTTCAAAGGGATAGTGGTACAGATGGTGGAGGGACATCAGGACCTCATGGGCAGCGCTTCATGTTGATACAAGATATATCTCCCTGAGAAAGACACAGAATTGCCACCCGATTTGCTCATACTCAACTGCTCCATCTGTGAGGAGCTATAAATGGAAAGGTTTGCCTCCAAAGTAGCATTTGGGCCTAAAGTTGAGTTTTGAATCCAAGAGAACATTGAATCATTGGTGTAGATCAGCAAACCAACAGTGTCTATGTTAACATGCGCAAGATAAAATATTGCATTTTTTTGCCCTTATTCCCTAAGAGACAGTAGTCCTACAAAGCTTCTTGCATGGCTAATGAAAATGAACATTCCACTATTGTGCCTGTTTATGTTCAGCCGTGCATACTCTGATTAACGCCACTGTGGTGGACTTGTTCGACGGCGTGAAAACAGCCTCCCTCCGTCAATCTTTCAACCACGTTCTTGTCGCGGTCAGCACGATGGCGTTGTGTGCGCTGTCCTTCTGACCACAGATGTGGGTTTTTCTTTTGGGCATGCATCTCTGCAGACTGTTGGCTAGTTTTTTTTGGTTTTGGTTGGTGAGGTTTTCATTAACCGATGAAAGGGTCGCATTGTAAAGGACAGAGGGCGTCATATCCTGTACAGACTGTTAAGCCCCCTGAGGCAAAGTTGTGATTTGTGACTTTGGGCTATACTAATAAAACTGACTTGACTCGGTTTGTGTACAATACACAGAGCTGGCTGTAAACAGCCGAGAGGCCACATGTCGCAAACTGCAGTAAACAGGCAAACCTAAAACTATTATGCCGCTTCCACTGTCATTATGAATATGACAATATTTTGAATTTGATTGGGTCATGTAAACAGCGTATCCTGGATTTTCCAAATTAGGCCTTAATCCAAATGGAGCATTATCTGATCAAGACGTGGGATATGCCAATATTATTAAAGCATTCTTTGTGCATGTATGCAGTGCAATTGTAATATAAATCTTAATAGTTCAGCTGTGTGCATTGTACATTGGTTGCCCACAAAGCAACTACGCAGGCAGTTCGTAGAGATTCATACCCAAAAGAAAATCCCTCATCTGTGGTCGGGAGGAGAGAACACACTTACTTTTAAACATTATGAAAGACTTGGTTATCAACAGCTTTTTGGGTGTGTGCAAATATGACAACGCTGACCTTTTCAGGAAGGTAGTTTAAGGAAAGAGGGAGGCTGCGTTCACACTATTGAACAAGTCCGCCACTGCTTACATTAATTGGAGTATGCAGGGCTGCATGTTAACAGGAATATTAGTAAAATATTCATTTTCATAATAGGAGTAGTGTCTTTTTTAAGCATAGTCACTGTTACTTTCAAAGCCTGGGTGGCCTTGACCATTAATGTCTTGAAATATAGTATTGAAACTCTGATTACTGTGGTGTTGCACTAATTTCAAGTCACTATAAATGCCAGTATAGGTGCAATGAGTAAGATGTCCTGTTTTTGCCCACGGTGTCTTCTCTTGACAATAATTGTGTTTTTGTAAATGGAGCTTGCTGTGTCTTTGTACCAGAAAGGAGTGTCTAGTTTCAGTTAAAAAGGAGAAGGCTGAAGTGCAATATATACCATCAACTGACGCCTGTAGCTCACACTAGGCGCCTTGTTTAGCCAGGGATGTTCCAATCTGGGGAGGAAATGCCACAAAACTGCTGCTTTTCTGGAGCGTTGACATGCCTCCTTTGCATAATGTCCTTAACTAGCAAAGAAACATTACACCAAAAATTATACTGCCAACTTTTTAATGATGTGAGCACACAAAAAGCATGTTTGACTCAGCAACTTTGTTGTGTATGGAGCTACAGCTGCAGACCGCGTGAACGGCGACGACCGCAACAAATGTGGTTGGACTCATGTTCAGTGCCCCGTGTTACGCACAGGGCTTATGTTTATGTGGTATAAACCTCCCCAGTTGAACCAGCCAGAGCCGATGGATGGAGTGTTCCTTCACAGTTTTGATTTAGTGTTCGTATAAAAGGAAGTCACTTCAAACGGACTCTCTTCCTCTCTCCACCTGTTTGTCTCTCAAGACACGTTCTGGCTTCATTCAGTAGCCTCTCATCCCTGAACCCTCAGTTAGTCCACTTCTCATGTGTTCCTGAACTGACATGCTGTGTTTCATGATTACATCATAAGCCTTATTTCTATCCCCGAGTTCAAAGAGTTTGAAAGAATTCTGTTTGCAGATGTTTAACTTACTAATATCCTCTCCTCCTCCTCTCCACAGGACCAGGAAGCTGCAGATCAGAAACATTCCACCTCACCTGCAGTGGGAGGTTAGTTCCTATTTCCTCTGTTATTTTTCTTGCTGGGATCATTTACGGCCTGTTACTGTGGCTTCACACTGCCAGCAACCACATCACATTCCAGCCTGGTCTCATTCCCAGGGTGTCAAATGTCAACATTTGTCACGGTCCTCGGCGTCTGACACTGACGTACCGAGGCCCTCTTTAGCGTCTGTATGAAGCCAAACCAAAAGCACACAGGACTTTCACCCAGGAGGCCGCTGTTGTGTCCTGTGTGAAACCAAAATTCAACATTGACTTATTGTAAGTTGCATAAAGTGCTGTATCTGTGCTTTGTTGATGTGGCCGGGCTGGCCGGGTGTGCTTTTAGTTCATTTTAGTGCATGTGAGTGTGCCCCACTGGCTAGTTCAATGCATAAAGTGCGTAACCTACATAATTGCTGACATTATAACTGCATATTTTAATCCAAACTTCAATCTTTTACTAATCCTAACCCAAGTGCTATTATTGCCTAAACCTAAATGATGCCACAGGGTCCTTACCAAGACTCTGCATGTGGCGAGATGGGAATGAGAAAAAAGTTGTATATTCCTACCAACCACAAAGGTGCTCTATATCATATCCAGAGCATTAATGTAGCAGTAACAACTATCGTCTATATAAAGATATAGAGGAGTAATGTCTACCTGAGCAGAGAATGAAGTCTCTCTGTCTGCGTGTGTTGTAATCAGAGAGTCTCTGTGCTTTGTTGATGTGGCCGGGCTGGCCGGGTGTGCATGTTAGTGCACGTGAGCGTGCCCTCACGCAGCGGTTACAGCTGAAAACGCCATCCCAACTGACTGCTCCGTTGCAGATGCATAGCACCCACCCGGTTCACCCCCAGGTTAACACTGTTAGCTCTATCAGTGTTTAATATCGATTTCACTGTTGAGCTGCTGAATCAGTCGTTGCCATGTTGAGATCCATGCAGAGACAATAGAAATGTTCCCGATCTCTCGTTCAGCACCGTAAATGTCTGGTGAAATTAGTTGATTTTGTTTGGGTGTAGGCTCTAAAAAACAAGTCTTCAAGCTGAAATGTGAGTCTTATTATTGGCCAGTCAGCAACGCTAAGCAGTGACTCCAAAACAAGCTAAACCTTGACAGGGACATTCTTACTTCCCCCTTGTCCACACTCATTCCATCAATAACACAGCAATGCAGGTTTCCACTAAAGACACTAGGATAGCTTTTTGTACAATATTGTTTGGACTTGATGTGTGAAGTCCCATTCACAGTTGAATGTGTTATGTAAGAAACATGCTATTTTACAGCTGCCCTTATATCATTACTGAGTGTACCAATGGCCTTTCTGAAATCGTAATCTAAATTTCAATCAGAACGAATCGAGTGCTCAGTTTCAGTGTTGTCACATTTGAAACAGCCTGTCTCCAGTCCACCTCACAGGAGTAGGGCTGTACCGAATGTCTTTTTTTGTACATCCAAAGCTTCATTTGAGGTGTGAGGTGAGGTTGTTTTATTGTGGTTATATGAATGTATTTTATGGTGCTGTTAGATTGCTGCTAGACCACACTGTCAGTCTTTTGTGTTCGGCAAGCGGGAGAGCAAACACCTCAGTGAAAATGTTTTTGAAAGGCTAAACACCAACAAATATGGTGTGAAGCAGAATATCCCATTAGATAAAAACATGTTATGAATTTTGTGAATGATTACGTCTATCTTTTATCAATGCATTTTGACTTTTGGACTTTGAAATGCTCTGGAGTTATTGGATATGTTTCATTCACACAAGTCGGAAAGTGCAACCACCACAGGAATGTACTTCTACAAGTAGCGTAATACTAATGTAGTCTGGTCTTTACCTGCAACTGTGCAGAAATACTAGGTTTAAACATAATGAATAGGAAAAAAGCTGAGCAGCATTCAAACATTGATTTCGAGATCAAATGTCAGCTTTATGAATGGAGCTACCAGCTATTCGCTGCAGCCCCACACGGTAGTCGAGAACTAAACTGCTTTGTGCAGCCGATGAAGTGACGGTCAGACTTCAGATGTTCGAGTGAAGTTGAAGGAGAGGAATGAAAGACGCACATGGCATTGCCTTATCAAATGTGACTTGCAGCATAAAGAAAGAGTCCCAGCAGCATCAGTGTTGGAATAATAATCCAGGTGGTCATGCAGACCTGCACCGCCCAGTGTGGCCTCCTCCACTCTGACAATCTGCTCCACTGTCTCTGATACGAGGTTTGGATGTAGAGGCTTGTAATGCCACCCAAGCTGACCTCGCTGCAAATATTTGCGCCACTTAAAGTGTGTGTGTGTTTATGGGTCATATTTGCCTTTACCTCAGTGGGCTGACGGTGAATCACGGGGGGAACTACAAATGTAGGCGAGGATATACTGTGTAAAAAAAAACCCTCACCAGCTTCGTGTGGAAACGAAGGACTTCGAGAGGAAGCTGCAGGTTGATTCTAACGGGAGCCCCAGTGATTAGAATCGAACATGAACTAACAGTCACGTATTGATCAACTGTTTCAAGCTCTAACCTATTGATTGTTGGTAATTGCTGCAGTTATATTGTGACTTCAGCTGGATGTGTAATACCAATCCAGTAACATTTAACAACCAGGAGCAGCTGATTGGCTCGCCACGGTGAGGAAAGTAATCTGTCAGTCAGAAGCAAGGCAGAAAGTAGATAGACTAAAACATTAAACCAACAGGATCTGAACAACACGAACATCTGAGCTTTGTGCACGATATGTGCAATATGACTGAACTACTAATAGCGACATTTAAATACTGCATTTATTGCACTGAGATATTTTACTGTGAAAACATCCCTCTCAGCTGATGTGGTTCGAGTTCGCCCTCTCTAAAAGAGGAGACACCCCACGTCAATCGGTTTAAAAAGAATTTATCAATATGTGAAACCTTCCCATTTAATTATTTACTTTAAGACAGTTACTTTTTGTTTTCTGAAATTGTATGTTAAAATATGCAAAGAGCCATTATATTATTAAAGTCATGTTCAACATTCCTGTTTCATTTAGCTGACATATTAGAGTCAAAGGATTTTACTGAGGGGATTTTGGATATCACTTTTCATCACTCCATAAATTACAAAATACTGTCAAAAGCCAAAATCCATTAAATAAAATCCATTTTACGTCATGTTTTTGTCGACAAAATGTTATATAAATCAGAATAGGAATGATAGATGAACAAATCCCTCAATAAAAACCCTCAGAATACCAAAGCGATGAAACTGGAAGGTTTGGATGTGAGTGATGCTGAAGTTGAGATATTGATCTGGAAAATAAAACTTAAAAAAACAGCCTTTAAAGATATAGATTGTAAAAATCGTATACATTTTGCAAAAAGCTGCAGGTTTAACTAAGATATCACCATGAAACCCCCCTGGTTGATTACTTACAATAACACAATAATTTTTATTACAATTACGGCTGTCAGTGGATTAAAATACTGTCCACAATTAATTACAATTAATCAGAAATGAATTGCACATTTTTATCTGTTTAAAATGTACCTTTAAAGGGATTTTTCAAGTATTTAATACTCTTAATAACAGAAGTGGACAAATATGCTGCTATATTTAGATACATTATATGTATATATTTACTAAGACTGCCAAAGTTAACAAGATAATAATAACACAAATTCAATTTAATGCCGCTATTTCTTTAAAACATTAACACTGTGATTTTTATAGGTTGTAACAGGCTCATCATCATTTATTTACAATAACACATATACAGTATACATTCAGTTGGATGAAACAGCATATTAATTGCGATTGGAAATCAATGAACAACAGAAAACAACGGCAAATATTGTCCAGAAACCCTCACAGGTTCTGCATTTAGCATAGAAAATATGTCCAAATCATAACATGCAAACTGAAGCCCAACAGGTCACAACAGCTGTCAGTGTGTCAGTGTGCTGACTTGACTGTGACTTGGTCCAAACTGCATGTGATTATCATAAAGTGGGCATGTCTGTAAAGGGGAGACTGGTGGGGACCCAGAGAACCCATTTACATTCACATATCTGGAGGTCAGAGGTCAAGGGACCCCTTTGAAAATGAACATTTTTTCCTCAACAAAATTTAGCCAAAGTTTGGAGCGTTTTTTTTTTTTTTATTGGTACAGATGGTTTCCCAAAGTTTTCTAGTTTCATATGATACCAGTATCGTCACTCGAGCTTTAAAACTGATCCACTACAACCTAAAGTTGCATTAATGCATTAAGAAATTAGTGGAATTAAAGCTAATTTGTTTACCGAAATTCTCTGTAATGTTAACTTTTGGTAAATTTAGGGGAAATCTACAGATGTAAATAGTAAAATAAATGTGTATTTTGGATGTTTTTTTCTAATAGTCCTAAAAAGACATTTTATAGAAGCAAAATAAGCCCAAAATCTCAAAACTGACCAGTGTATGAAAAACTATTTATACCTGAATTGACTCCAAACCCAAATTCATGTGTTTTTGTTTGAATAAAGTAAGACACCTGGTGTTTAGAGCAGCACATCTCTCCGTCTCGCTGTGGCTTTGCCCCTGCTGTATCTCCGCTCGCTCTACTCGCTTTTATCTGTTGATTCCTCAAACAAAGATTGAATTCAGAAGACGGGAATGTGGGAGGATCAATAAGCTCCATACGGGTTTGTGTGTGTTGCTGTGTGCGTCTTATTGTTTTAGTGAGGGTGTGGCGCTCTGCCTGCCTCCACTGCCAAGCAAGAGTGTGTGTGTGTGTGTGTGTGTGTGTGTGTGTGTGTGTGTGTGTGGGATAATTGAATATGTGCCAAATCTCCTCCCTCCCTTCCTCCCTCTCCTCCATCTCCTCCTCCGTCTCTCGCTGCTCTCGCCCTGCGGTGTGCGTCCACGCGAGGGCGACGTCTCTCCGCTGAACTGCCTGAAACATTGTCCTCCCCATGATGCTTCTGATGCTTAATGAGGGTCAGAGGTGGTCTCAGCACAATAAATCAGTAATCAGGAAAGACGCATGTGTTGACACTGAGGAGGGACGTAGGAAATAGTCTTTACTTCAAAATAAAAGCATGGTAGATTAAATAAAGCCAGTCAGTTCCAGGATGCTATAGATATCAAGGGTTTCACACAAATAAATGAACTTTGATTAGTACAGAAATTAAAATCAAATGTACAAACCTTTAGAAAGAATGAACAGCATGGCAGGTTAAATCCTAGTCTCTGATTGGCTGTCCCCGCTCTGAGCATTCATGTGATTGTTCATGTGATCACTTGTGATCAGTGTTAAACGGGGGCAGCAGTAGCTCAGTCTGTAAGGACTTGGGTTAGGACGTGGATGCCGTGGGTTCAAGACCCCCATGGACCAAGACCAACTGGTTGCTGGAGATGTGCCAGTTTACCTCTTGGGCACTGCCGAGGTGCCCCTGAGCTGCTCTGGGCGCTTGTCAGGAGCAGCCCCCTCACTCTGACATCTCTCCATTGACATGTATATGTACTGTGTGAACAACAACAGAGTGTAAAACTGAATTTCCCCACTGTGGGACTAATAAAGGAATATCTTTCTTTCTTTAAACCTGTGATTCCTCCCCAGGAGTCTGTGGCACTCTGTTAGGGCGTCCATGAAATAATTGGCTATAAATTATAAAATCACGCTGTATAAATCCATATCTCCAGATGGGAACTGTTTACACCAATAAAACAAGCATTTTGTGTCCTTTAGTCCCACCCACATTAGCTTTCGGCCAATAAAATCCCTGATATGATTGTGACACACAGCTATAAGTTCATTACTTTAAAGGTGGGATGCACCAACACTGGATCAGATATCGCCAATACTGGATCAAATATCAGTGACAACGGCGGCGATCTATTCAGTTTAATTCTGGTTAATACACATATACTGTAATTTTAAGTCCTGTGTAATTTTTGATCAATTTGTTGCTGCATTACAAGGTAAAAAAATGTAACTCTCTTAATTTAAACATTTTTGAACCAAGTTGCTTGTGTACAATTTTTGTATTCTACTTATAAAGAACAATTCAGCACGTTTAAATCTATGTATTTATTTGTTAGGAAACTAATGTTTAAGTCAATAAGGAAATGATCCCAGTTACTTCCACACAGTGAAGCAAACAGCTTATGGTGTCAGATCGGTACTCGGTATCAGCCCAGACCCGAAGCCCAGGTATTCGGACCGAAAATGTCAGATCGCTGCATCCCTAACACTAACTGCTCTAGACATAAGTTTAAACATCTGGATTCGTCAGGACTATGCCAGTCTGAAAAGCTTTTAAGATCAATTACATGAAAATGCGATTTGAATAAACCGACCCTCTGTTTAAAGGTAGTGATATTAACGTGATTCGGACTGAAAGGTGTTTCTGTTTATTGAAATGGGTTCTCCCCTGTAAGGGGTCCCTGGCCCCAAGAAGTGTGAGAACCCCTGTGTTAAAAGGATGATGGGGGCCCTTGGAGGTCCAACCAGAGCATCAGCAAGTGGTCTTTTGGTTGTGATTTCCAGATATTGTTGTCATGGCTGCTCTCATCTAGAGTGTATCTGCATATGTTTCTTAATATGGATAATATAATAAGTGCTCGCTATTAAACCTCCCTGGTCCCTGCAGACCCCACAGGTATCTCACAGGTACTTTATTCTATCATTTCATTTTTCATGACTGAATCATTTTTTCATGTCATTGTTTTGTGGTTTTAATTTGTTCTTTTTTTTTTTTTTTTAAAGGACCTATGTCCTCCTATATGCAGTTCGAATAGATGGAACTATTTATGAAGTTGATGTTTGCATGGGGCCTAATTTAAAGTGTCACACATCAGGGGGGTAGGTGTACCCTGAAGGAGACACAAACTGAAAGTTAAGAATCTGAGTTACATTTATTCAACCTTTATTTTAACACAGAGGCCACGGTCTCTACTTCTGTACTGAAAGACAAATAAAATTTATTTAATATTGGACTCGAAATGACCCATGTAAATATAAATAAACAAATAATGTTTACCTGAAATGACCGCAAACTAAATCACAGGATGGTAAATACGCTTTAATACGAATTTAGGATGAAAGCTGCAGTTTGTATGAAAGATGTTCATTTTACACAATATGTAAATTAATTGTAACTCTCCTAAAATAATAATAATCTCCATTCTTTTTCTCCAGATGACATTTATTACATAACTAATAATGTTTAGAGAAGAAAAAGTTTTGATTTGATGGTTGTTTATTCAGTAGGTAGTCCTAGTGTGGTGAATAAACAAAAAAAGGTTGGAAATTAGTTTTGGTGGATTATTTCTCTGTTGGTACAATGCTAATTGCCCAAGTGAAATTTTATAGTGTTTTCTCCTCTTGGTGTGGACTCGTTTTATGATTTTTGGCAAATTGCACTTGGGCGCTACCCTCATAATCAGCTGTGCTGCTCATCCTACAAATGCATGATCCTCACAAGTTGGACATCATTGTGAAGGTAAATAAACAGGCTTTACAACCATGTAAAATACAATGACAATTAGCATTGTACCAACAGAGAAATAATCCACCAAAAACTAATTTCCAACCTTTTTTTCCGAGTTTATTCAACACACTAGGACTACCTACTGAATAAACCGCAACCATCATAGCAAAACGTGAACTTTTTCTCCTCTAAACATTATTAGTTATGAAATACATGGCATCTGGAGAAAAAAAGCAGTTTATTATTATTATTATTTTAGGAAAGTTACAGTTAATTTTCATGTTGTGTAAAATGAAAATATTTTCATTACAAATTGCAGCTTTTATCTTAAATGCAATCCATATTAAAAATATGTTACGTTTACTATCCTATGATAGTAGATGATGTTATTTCAAGTAATCATTATTGGTGTTATATTTACGTGAGTCATTTTGAGCCCATTATTAAATAATAGAAATAAACAGGCATTCAAACTTCACTTTTAAAATGTATTTGTCTTTCGGTACAGAAGTAGGGACCTTGGTCTCAGTGTGGGCCCCTGTTAAAATTGATTTATGATACTTTAAATTAGGCCCCATGGCAAACATGAACTAAATAAATAGTTCCATCTATTAGAACTGCATATAGGTCCTTTTATAATAGATTCGTACTTTTTTAAAAAGTACTAATTAAAACAGAACCAGAAAACAATGATATGAAGTCACAAGGAACAAATTGATTCTGTCATGAAAAATTTGAAATGATAGAATAAAGTACCTGTGAGATATAACACAAAGTAGACCTGTGGGGTCTGCAGGGACCGGTTGGTAGGATGAGGTTTAATAGTGAGCACTTAACCATATTAAGAAACATAATTATGCAGCCATGACTGTACAGTATCTGGAAATCACAACCAAAAGACCAGCTTGTGAGGATCATGCATTTGTTGATGAGCAGCACAGCTGATTATGTGGGTAGCATCCAAATCAAACTTTATACAGCGTATTCTCCTGTTGGCGTTGACTCTTGTTTGGAGCTCCAGGTGCCTGATACCAACAGGAGAAAACACTGTTGAGCGTTGGCAGAGAATTTAGCCAAATTTCACTTAGGCGCTACCCACACAATCAGCTGTGCTGCTCGTCCCACAAATGCACGAACCTCACAAGTTGGACATCATTGTGAAGGCAAATAAACAGGCTTTACAACCATGTAAAGTACAATGACAATTAGCATTGTGACAACAGAGAAATAATCCACCGAACATAAATTTCCACACATTTTTGTCCAAGTGGGACGACTCTTAATGATGAAAACATCAAGCTGGAGCAGGTGCTTGTTTTGTGTCCATCTGGATGTATTAGAAGATGATTAAATATGATGTTAACTTTGTGTTGGTCCGTCCAGGGCTCCGGCAGTGTCCAGTGTTCACTAACTTTATTGTTATTTATTATACTAACGCTTTATTGTGTCCTCAGGTGCTGGATGGACTGCTGGCTCAGTGTGGAACCGTAGAGAACTGTGAACAAGGTGAGACTTCAGAGCTTCACTATCGCTTAACTTCCAGTCTGATCCTACATCGTATGGCCCCGTTGTTAAGTCACAAGTCCCTAATTCAAGAACCGGGTGAGCCCTACAGACTGAAAGCAGTCCCATTCGTGCCGTATGGAGGTTATACGTGGTGCGTTGCTGCCGCCCAGTGGTCGCGCGGTCATGAGTGTATTTCTGTCACAGTGAAGCAAGAGTCAGTTTATGTCACAATGCTGTTGAATTAACACCTAAAACCTGCTGATGACAGATATTACAATGGTTAATGCTGGTTAATTAAAGTATAAGAGCAGAACGGATGGGACTGTGCAGCTGTTTTGGACAGATGTGGACCTCATTTCACTAAAGGAGCCAACATGAACGTTGAAGGATAAAGATGCAAAGCGGTGTATTAAATGTCAGAAAATGGTGTAAAATGCTCAAAATGCAACTGCAAATGGTATCAGTTTAGAAGCAGGAACTTGGGACAGTTTGGCTTGAAAAACGGATAATTAATGATCAAAATAGTTGTACAGTTTTTTTAAATGTAATTTATTGATTTATTTTGATGGACTAATCAATTAATCAGAATCCGGTTTATTGCCAAGCAGGTTTTCTCATGCAAGGAATTTGCTTTGCTTTTCTACTGTATTGGTGCATATTATAAACTTAGTATGATAAATTAAAATAATAATGAAAAATAAAAGTATCGCAAAAGCCAAGAAACATGAGTATAATATCGAAGAAAAACACAATAATGAAATGAAAAAATACAAAAAAATATGCATGCACAAGAAATATTAATATAAAATAGAAATATAAGATACAAGAAAAATGCTGTAAAAATTACAAAAGACTATACATAATATTCACAAGAAATATTAATATAGAATAGAAACATTGTTGGAGGTATAAAAAATATGAGAAAAGACTAAAAATATGGACAAGAAATATTAAGATAGAATAGAAACATTAACATAGAATGAAACAAAGAAAAACACCAAAAAATGACAAAAGACTATAAAAATATGCACAAGAACTATGATTATAGAAATATTAATATAGAAATAAAATAAAATATATTTAAAATAATATAAAATAAAATACTCTGAAAATATGACAAAAGACTATAAAAATATGCACAAGAACTATGATTATAATTAATATTAATATAGAAATAAAATAAAATATATTTAAAATAATATAAAATAAAATACTCTGAAAATATGACAAGACTATAAAAATATGCACAAGAACCATGATTATAATTAATATTAATATAGAAATAAAATAAAATATATTCAAAATAATATAAAATAAAATACTCTGAAAATATGACAAGACTATAAAAATATGCACAAGAACTATGATTATAATTAATATTAATATAGAAATAAAATAAAATATATTTAAAATAATATAAAATAAAATACTCTGAAAATATGACAAAAGACTATAAAAATATGCGAGAGAAATATGAATATAGAATAGAAACAGTATTATAGGATGGAAGAAAAATACTATAGAAATATGACAAGACTAAAAATATTCACAAGAAATATTGATATAGAATAGAAACAGTATTATAGGATGGAAGAAAAATACTATTAAAGTATGACAAAAGACTAAAGTATTCACAAGAAATATTAATATAGAATAGAAACATTATTATATGATAGAAGGAAAATACTATAAAAATATAACAAAAGACTATAAAAATATCCACAAGAAACAACAAAATAACAAATCAGTGTTAGATTCTAATGCTAAATGAAGCTTTTCATGGCTCCTTTTTATTGAAAGTCTGTTAATATTTCCATTGATTTACAGTTCTACATGCTCAGCTCTAAAACGACTGGCTGAACACAAACTGATTTGTACAGAGTCTCAACAAATTAGAAAAAGCCTGGAAACAGTTTTTCAACATAATCTGGTGTTTCATCGACACAATCACTCACATTCAATGAACTTTATTTGTCTCAATTCTGCATTTACAGTTAACAGTAGATGTGATGATAAAGGTTTGGAGAGTTGCTGGTTCCCTGAGAGTGCCTGAATTAGACACGTAGCTGTTCAAACCCTGGTAGAAGATGACCAGTAACCCCACTGACTACTGTGAATGAACACCAGAGTCTCACAGCCTTACAGGACATTTCCTGACTGTTACCACACCAGAAAACAGATCAGCTCAGCGTCTGAGTCCATGTGAGGATGTAATCTTCTCTCCCCAGCGGCCCTCTTCGTGGTTCTACCTTCATAAACTCATACCATTAATAACCCGACACATGCTGTCTGTCTGTCTTCTCTTTGCCTCAGTGAACACAGACAGTGAGACTGCAGTGGTGAACGTCACATATGCGTCCCGGGAACACGCCAGGCAGTAAGTTATATATATTTATATAATCCACATCCTTTTATACACTCTCTTGTCTTTTTTTACAGTCTGAACCTTGTTGAAATGAGTGCTGACACTGTAAAGAACCATTTCACGAAGATATAATCAAATAAACAAAGTTCCAGTCTTAAAAAATGGTGGATGCCTCAAATATTAATGTGTTTAATTTAATGAAACAGGATTGAGATTTTCAGCATTTTCTTGTCTACGCTCCACTTGTGACATCTAGTGGTCATTTAAGGGAACTACAACTTTACTACCACAATACAGTAGTATACTGTATAATATTTTATTACAAGTTAAATGTCCTGCATTTCATTTTTTTTAAAGTATTAGCAGCAGAATATCAAAGTATAAGTTAGTATTTATGCATGTAATTATAATTTTAGGAATTCTAATAATTTCTATGCTATTGGGTATATTGATCTATAGTATTGCATCATGTCTGATTAGATGATTTTGTTTGTTATAGTAACATTTCCTCCTCCAGCTGTCAGATAAATGAAGTGGAGGAAAAATGTACATTTGTAAGTGTAGTGCAGTAGAAGTAGAAAATAAACTGTACCAATGCTTGAGGAAATGACCTTCTTTACATCCCACCTCTGTGTTAGTCATAATAATAAGTCATTTTTGTGTTAATAATAAGCAGAGATGTCAGAGTTAACACAATAATAACACAGATTTGTTTTAATGCCACTAATTTATTAGCAGCTCAGTTTTAAAGAGTCATCTGAGACTAGAAAACCTGATGGATCCATTAGTACCGATCATGTCATAGTAGCTTGTCAGGAAGAAGTTATATAACACTCCAGATATGTGAATAAAAATGCATTCTAAGGGTACAAATATGCAACATACCAACATATTTGTCCACTCCCATGTTGATAAGAGTATTAAATACTTGCCAAATTTCCCTTTAAGGAACATTTGAACAGATAAAAATAAAAAATATGGCAGTTCAGATATGTAAAGAGGATGATTTAGATAATAAATTGGAAAAAAACTCCAGCAGTGTCACTTATTGATGTATATCCTCCTTATTTTACCTCCATTTCCCAGGAATCTAAGTGTATTATTTCTGTTATTACCTTTGCTACTACTGCTTTCTCTGACCTGTACTCATGTGCTCCCTCAGAGCCATCCAGAAGCTGAATGGATACCAGTTTGAGAACAACGCCCTGCGCGTCTCCTACATCCCCGACGAGAACTCCGAGCTGGAGGGAGGCCAGCGGGGGCCCGATAACGGCCGGCGTGGCTACGGGCCCCGAGGCGGGCCCCGCGGCGGGTCCCCGAGCTCCGGGATGCCCTCCAAACCTCCGCACGCTGACATCCCTCTGAGGCTGCTGGTGCCCACGCAGTACGTCGGGGCCATCATCGGAAAGGAGGGAGCCACCATTCGTAACATCACCAAGCAGACGCAGAGCAAGTGAGTGTGTGTGTGTGCGTGTGTGCATGTGTGTGTTCATGTTGTAGACAAGTAGTGCGTCATTTGACTCAGCTGCATGAAATCCTGCTGAAAATGGACATGAACATAACATTCAAATACTATAGCTCTGCTATAAATTGAAATAAGTTATTTAAAAGTATTCAAATGATTAATTATTATTTAATACGATGTGTTTGATGATATGTTGTCTGTCATTGAGGATCCTCGAGTCATGCTGACTCTAATATGCCAACAATGAAATAATTATTCAGTGTTCAGATTTCTGTTCTTTACATGTATGCAGATCACCACATACTGAATAAGATAATGCCTCATTTGCATATTTAAACATCCAACTTCATAAAACTTGCAATATTAAAAAACAATTGTCTTAATGTCAGTAAACAACTAGGGAAGTTTCATGTGGATATCTATTAGTTATTTGCTCATTTACATGTTCTTTGCTTTCATAACTGATGAGTCTATGACTTGTCTTGCAGTGTTAGACTCTGATCTGAGCCCAGGACGTACTGAACCCGGTGGCTTAATGATGTTATTCTGACCTGTTTCCGTTCTTGCAGGATTGACGTGCACCGCAAGGAGAACGCCGGCGCTGCTGAGAAGCCCATCAGCATCCACTCGACCCCCGAGGGCTGCTCAGCTGCCTGCCGCATGATCCTGGACATCATGCAGCAGGAGGCTAAAGACACCAAGACGTACGTGTTGAACAGCAATCCAGCATGTCATAGCTGTTTCCCTTCTATCCAGCTGTGAGATTGATCGAACACGTTCCCTCCTAATGACCGGTGCTTTCTGGTTGCAGGGCTGACGAGGTTCCTCTCAAGATTCTGGCCCACAACAACTTTGTGGGACGCCTGATCGGGAAGGAGGGACGCAACTTGAAAAAAGTTGAACAGGACACAGACACCAAGATCACCATCTCCCCGTAAGGCTCCCACACACATGCTAAGCTTGATTTAAATATATATATATATCTATAATAATTTATGGGATAGAAAAATATGTACAATACACACATAAACCCGCCACAGTTTCAAATCACTCAAAGACGCTTTACAGCAGCTGATGACCAGCTCTCCTGTAATGTGTGCAGTCTTCAGGACCTGACTCTGTACAACCCAGAGAGAACCATCACAGTCAAAGGCTGCATCGAAGCCTGCTGTAACGCCGAGGTGGAGGTCATGAGGAAGGTCAGAGAGGCCTACGAGAACGATATCGCTGCTATGAATGTGAGTCTGTGTGCGCTTTTCATTATTATGTATTTATTCATAATAAATACACACACCTGTAAACCTCCAGATGGTTTCTAAGCTGCAGTCTTCTTCTCCCCAGCAACAAACCCACCTGATCCCTGGACTCAACCTGGGTGCTCTGGGCCTCTTCCCCTCTTCCTCCAATATGCCCCCACCCCCACCAGGAAACGCGTCCGGTAGCGCCCCCTACGGCTGCTTCGGGGTAAGAACACCCGCTCTGTAAATCCCTGAGAAACGTCAGTCTAGACCCCCTTCTTTAATCCATTGCCTTTATCCTCTGAAACCTCATAACTCCACATTAGCTGTTGTGTGTCAGCCGATATGGAAAAGTATTAGTGCCCAGGCAGAAGGGAAAAAAAAAGAGGAGGAAGATCGTTTTTAAATTTTGCATGCCGAGAATAATGTTGAAATTTCAGTATATGCATTAATACTAGTAGTTTGAGATATTCTCAAAACTTGAACATTTATTAAACTAGGGCTGTCAAAGTTAACGTGATAATAACATGTTAACGCAAATATGTTTTAAAGCCATTAATTTATTTAACGCATTAACGCAACTTGTAGTTGTTAGTTTGTGGCGGCTCAGTTTTAAAGCTAGAGTGAAGATACTGGTATCATATGAAATTTTTTTTAAAAATCCATCGGTACCAACCATGTCATGGAGGTTCAATAACGCTTCAAATTTGCGCAAAATTTTGTTGAGGAAAAACTGTCATGGCCATTTTCAAAGGGGTCCCTTGACCTCTGACCTCCAGATATGTGAATGTAAATGGGTTCTATGGATGCCCACGAGTCTCCCCTTTACAGACATGCCCACCTTATGATAATCACAGTCAGTTTGGATCAAGTCATAGTCAAGTCAGCACACTGACACACTGACAGCTGTTGTTGCCTGTTGGGCTGCAATTTGCCATGTTATGATTGGAGCATATTTTATGCTAAATGTAGAACCTGTGAGGGATTCTGGACAATAGTTGTCATTGTTTTGTGTTGATTATCGATTTATAATAATAAATTTACAGTTGCAAGAAAAAGTATGTGAACCCTTGAAACCTATGAAAACATATTTTTTGTGCAGTATTAGTTCAAGCAGACTGTGTTTGTCTATTGTTGTGACTTAGATGAAGATCAGAACACATTTTATGACCAATTTATGCAGAAATCCAAGTAATCCCAAAGGATTCACATACTTTTTCTTGCAACTGTATATATACATTGCATAAGCAGCAGATTTGTCCACATTCATGATGATAAAAGTTTTAAATACCTGAGAAATCTCCCTTTAAAGTACATTTTGAACAGATAAAAAAATGATACATTTTTTAATATTTATGCGATTAACTCTGGACAATCATGTGAGTAATTGTGATAAAATACTTTCATTGACAACCCTAGTTTCAACATTTCAACTTCTCAAAATGCTAATACTCAAAGTTTGACCTTATTCTCAACATTTTGACTTTATTTAAACTCGATAAGAGAAATAGAAAGAAAAGAGAAACAAAACTTAATTCTTATTCGTCCATATATACACATGCATACCATGTGCACACATGCAGAAACACAAATATTCATATGTGCAGATATTCAAGCATGCATCCAGATACATCCGCATATAGAAATGAGCTAAAAACATTGTTAACCATGCTAAATAACGATAAGCAGACAGACGGAATAAGATAAAACTGAAAAAATAAGCCTCACAGTTCTTGATGGTACAGATTGTTTTGTATTTTTTTTATGATCTCATCCAGATGCGTTTTAAGATAAAAATAAAGAGCAAATACTTTAAATTTTCTTTTTTTCCACAAAAAAGATTTAATCACTCCCTCATTGAAAAATCAACCCAGAATCTATGAATAAGTTTAAATGGTGGACACAAGATGCCTCGAGCCATTCTGTGTTTGTGACCTGCAGTTTCCAGGTTTTATACCTGTATAAACTGCATGCTGGACCATGATTGGCTTCAAACTAGGTGTGATGTCATAAATCCAGGTGTTAATCTGTGATTTAAGGTGAGCACAGTCAGTAGATGAACCTGAAACAAACTCTGCATAGACATCATCTGTCTACAGGAGGGGAATACTGACCTAAGTCCTAATAACAATATATTTGATCCGTAATAGATTTATATGATGTTTTTTTGTTTTTGCTTTGTGTGTGTTCAGGCTCCAGAGCAGGAGACGGTCCACGTTTACATCCCAGCACAGGCAGTGGGAGCCATCATTGGAAAGAAAGGACAGCACATCAAACAGCTGAGCCGCTTCGCTGGTGCCTCCATCAAGGTCTGTTCACCTGTATGACCTGACATGACACTATTTACTACGATGGGATATCCTGTCGTGCGTGGGGAACCCCCGAGGACAGCCGATGACGCAGTCACG
The DNA here is from genome assembly GCA_947000775.1 of Pterois miles. Taxonomy (NCBI): domain Eukaryota; kingdom Metazoa; phylum Chordata; class Actinopteri; order Perciformes; family Scorpaenidae; genus Pterois; species Pterois miles. Next base: position 1,316,129 of record CAMQGK010000567.1, on the reverse strand, counting down.
TGGGAAAGAACGATAGCCAATCGAGAACCAAGCTGACTGAAGGACAACCGCCACCGTCAATATGCTCCATGAGCTAATGCTAAACATGGAGCATAAAGAAGTAGTAAGACGGAGCTCCGGCCAACTTGTCGATTAGTGTTTAACGGGTCTCCGTGATTTCATCCGTCCGTGAATTTTCAGTACACAGTAGTGCAAAAACTAACATCACTAATTCCTGCCCGTCATCCAGCTTGTGTGTTTACTGTAAAGTCACGTTTGATCGTAAGAGATTTAGCCAGATTTCCGTTTTTTTGTGAAGTCTCTGAATCTGTTGGTGTGTGATGTGCTGTTTCAGTTTATCAGACCCTGTCGTTACGCGTGGCCTCCCTCACATTGTACACAACTGGTAACGTCTGAAACATCTGTTAGTGTGGGCCAGCCTTAAATTAGCGCTAGAATGCATCAGTCAACAACAAGGCAGCAAAGATGTCAATACAACATTATGTGTCACGTCTCTAGCAATTCTGCCAGAGGTGGGAGGGTTCACAAAGTTCACAGTTCGGTTCATATTGCGTTTTTTTAGTTTGGTTCGGTTCGGTCCATTTATGGTACAGCAAGGGGGCCAGTTTCAGATTTCAACATGCTTTTTATTTATTTGCAAAATGTTTGCTTTAACAAAAGTATGACTTACATGAGAAACAAAATGCCTCTTCATTGTCAGATCTTAATTGAAAGAATTTGTCCTCTACAGTAATTAGTGCAAACAAAAAAATGCAGCTTTATTATAGTCATATAAATACTGTATGACGACTGATTACCATCAACTTAAAAGCAGAAGCTCAACCAGAACTATACTAAAAAAAACAACAGCAGTATAACATATGTCTCATTTTCCTGATTATCAGCTCTTAACTGAAAGATTCGCTTTTCTACAAGTGCAGTATTTGGAAATGAATACGGATGGATATCTGTGCCACTGTTTATTTAAAAAGATTAATAAATATAAAACACATTACAGGGGTTGCGCTGTTGCACCTTTGCTTGTGTTAAAGACGGCACGTTTGCGAAATGGATCTTTTCACCTCTCGCTCTGAAGTGACGTTTACATTAGTGAAGTTGTTCTGTACCCGAGTCCACTTAGGTCGTCATCCACGTATGTTTGTTTAAGTTGAGATCAGCTGTACGTAGCAGAGTGTTTAGTGTTTCAACAATCATCAAGTCTGGTTTGGTTGAACTAAACTCTTATTTCAGTGATAAATATGCCTGTTCTACACGTTGTCCGCCCGATGCTATCACCTACTATTGTTTAAGTAACCTGTCGCCTGCCTTTGTGCTGTATCTCAGCCTATAGAAGAAGGCTGGGACGCGGGCGGACATGGGTCTCTGGGTATGGGCTGAAGCTGCGGTTGTGCTTTGCGAATGGCTTAATTTCGGCGTGGGCAGGCCAGATTTTACTGCCTATGTGTTAAACCCCCACAGATGTGACACATTAGCTATGTTTACATGTGCCATATTTCTTCAATCCGATCTGAACCTTGGTTGGTAGGAAATTACAAATCCACTGTTTACATGGACACTAAATAAAATGATCCGACCGTGACGTGCGTATACATGCACCGAGCGTTTAATCAGAATAAATCCTTTGGGCATGTGCAGAGTTGTCTAATTTTCCAGAAATAGTGGGAAGAAGAAGAAGCTGTACGTCCGCCTGTAAACAAACACCACGTAGCACACATGCGCAGATAATTTAACCCAACCAGGAAGACATGATCCGAATGGGTGTGCACATGGATGGCGATCGGAACAACGATCGGCATAAACCTCTCTCGTTCAAAATGAAATTTCTTTCCAAATGGGCCGTATCAGATCAGAATCTTCCGACTGACATGTTTACATGAAGCACTTTTAATCTGATTTGGGCCTTTATTCTGATTATTTGTGTCCATGTAAACATAGCTATTGATGACGTGTGACCCAGCCTCCTTCAGTAGGCCTTGCTGTATCATCCATGACGTGACGCACACATACCCTGTTTCAAATTAACCGAGTGATACATACCGAACCGTGACTAACGAACCCGAACAGCTCTATCCCTAAATTCAGCCATATGCAGTGTTCACATAGTCGGCTCAGTTCATCCAAAATATATATGACTACATATTATACTATTGTTATGGAAAGCACAGTGATATTAAGAAGCCATTATGCCCCCCACACTTCTCAAACTAGACCCAGTGAAGGTCAGTGACGTATTTGTCCTCTCCTCCAGATCGCCCCAGCTGAAGGTCCGGACTCTAAGATGAGGATGGTGGTTGTGACAGGACCCCCTGAGGCTCAGTTTAAGGTAGACACTTAATGAGACATTGACAGCTGATTTAATATTCATCTCATTTATTGTGCATAGTGTCTGTGGGAATAACAAACTGCTGTTATAATACAACAATGTAAAAATCCTCCTCTAGGCCCAGGGCAGAATCTATGGCAAACTGAAGGAGGAGAACTTCTTTGGACCGAAGGAGGAGGTCAAACTGGAGACTCACATCAAGATGGCCGCCGCTGCTGCAGGAAGGGTCATAGGCAAGGGAGGCAAGACGGTAAGCTGCCCGAACCTTCCACTTCTCTCCCGACTCTATCTGCCGAGGTGTCCTCACACTTTAAACTGACCTCCACCTGTTGCCGTCAAGCCTACAGCGTTCTGCCGTAACGTTGTTAGTAACCAACACGTGTATCACCAGGTGAATGAGCTGCAGAACCTGACAGCGGCTGAGGTGGTTGTCCCCAGGGAACAGACACCTGATGAAAACGACCAGGTCATTGTCAAGATCAATGGACATTTCTACGCCAGCCAGGTACTCCTTCGACTCTTTTGCCTTTTTATTTCACCTTCATTTAGCCAGGATGGTCCCTAGGGCATTTATAATCTCTTTTCCATGGGGGTCCTTGGACATATCACTCAGTCAATTATAGTAGTATTTAACTAAAGTGTCAAATTATTATCACATATATTCATATCCTATACATCAGACTGGTATTGCATCGTTGCATCCCCCTTCTGGGGGAAAGAATTGCACTGTCACATATGGAAATGGGAAAATGTTAAAAAGCTGCAGGTTAACCGAGGCTTTCAAACTGACATTTGAGGCTCATACGATACATGATAATTCACTGTCATTGTGCTAAATGGCTAAATGACGCTGGTGCTGGTCTCCAACTAAATCTGAGCTTATAGATAAAACAGTTGGCTATTTACAGACAACACTTATGGGATTCAATCAGATGTGTACAGATGTCTAGATTAGCAATATCAGCCACTGTGTTGGGCGGGGGAAGACTGAAGGGACATGGCGGCGATCAGCCTTCATTTGTTAAGGTATCGCCAACACTCGGGTTCAGGCAAGGTCGCTAAATATTTATTATAAATGTGTATAAAACAAAGGCTTGATTAACAAGAAATGTATGCATGCAAACCTGTCAAAATTACAATCCAAATGTCAAATGGCTTCAACATCTATAGGATCTTTGGTTTTCTATCCCCCCAAAAGGGGTGTGGCCTTCCTGTTTTACCATATGTGCCGGTGTGATGCATGGAAAGTTAGATCTGTATTTTTGTAACAAATCTAATTGATATTATTATTATATTATTAGTACTCATGCCACAGTAAACTACCATAAAAACCCTGTGGATATGTCTACCCAGCCTTAATGGTTAATCAGCAGCACACTGCACATTTAACACAGCGTTTATCAGTGACAGATGTCATGTGGTTATTTTCCTCTGCATGGCTCTCTAACAGTATGTCTCTGTGGTACTTGTTAGCGTAATTTCCTTGTCTACAAAACTGACTTGGTGTACCTGAGGTGTCATACAATGACACCAGAGGTCAAAGTTGATTCATTTGTCACATAACTGCTGGAGTTCTTTTAATTCAAACCACTGTCTATTGCTAAACTTAACTAAGTAGATTTGTTGCCTAAAGTGGAAGACAGAAGATTTTGAAAAGACTGTATGCATGTAATTCACACACGTGTTGCTGGAGAACACGTTGAAAACAAGGATTAATTTCATACAAACCATTGAATTAGTAGGCGAACAGTATCATTGCATTTTTATGCAGATGATGCTCAATTATACGGCGTCTTCAAATCAGCCTCACTCATTTTTGACATTTTCTCCAACTTAAACTTGTATTAATTAATTTCTTAATAATTAATTTTGCCTCCTGTAACAAGCTGTAAAGACACCACTGACCAACTATCACTCTCCTTTTAGCTCTGGTTTGGTCTTCACCACCTCCTGAGAACAATATCTGGCTCTTAAGCTGCTAAATTCTCCATTACTATGCTAGTCACTAGTTTGTCTAGAAGGAAACCTTCAATTTGGTTAAGGTTAGGTATTGATCTTGAATACTTGAGTTGAGGATAGGTCATCGGGGAGCGAGTCTCGTGAGAGATTTTGCAGATCTTAGATCAGATTTTGCAATTTGCGGGTTACCTTTCAGACACAACCGCGCTTCGGTGCTGATATAGATAACGGGTGTGTTTTTACTCACAGATCCTGACTAGTGTTGTGTTCGATTTGCCACAAATTTGGGCGGCTGTGACTCAGAGGTAGAGCGGGTCGTCCACCAATCGGAAGGTCGGTGGTTCAATCCCCAGCTGCGTCAGTCTACACGTCAAAGTGTCCTTGCGCAAGATACCAAATCCCAAACTGCTGCTGAAGGCTGAGCCATCGGCGTGTGAATGATTATTTAGATCAGATCCTGATGGGCTGGTTGGCTTCTTGCATGGCAGCTTTTGACATCTGTGTATGAATGTGTGTGTGAGTGGGTGAACGCTGACAGGTACTGTAAAGGGCTTTGAGTGGTCGCAAGACTACAAAGGCGCTATATAAATGAAAGTCCATTTTCCCATTTACAAACCATTGTCCTCTGTCCTCCAGTTGGCTCAGAGGAAGATCCGGGACATCCTGACCCAGGTCAAGCAGCCACAGAAAGGCGGCATGGGCACGGGCCCCGGCCCTAACCCCCAGGGCTTCACAGAGATGGGCAGCCCGACGCAGGGACTGACTCAGGACCACCAGCCGCGCAGGAAGTGAGGGTCCTGCACCCTCCTCACATGCCGTGGGCCCCTTCCCCCGCCCCCCCAGCCTGACGGACTGACAGACAGACACATGCACGGACGGATAGACAGACGGATACAGGAGAGCGATACACGGACCCAGCGATAGACAGGGAGAGATATAAAGAGGGAGGGAGTACGCCCGATAGCCAGAGAGTAAGATCGGCGTTACGAGAGAAGATGAATAAAATCACAAAAGATGAAATGAATAAAAAAAGAGGATTAAGATAAAACAAAACTTGAGAACAGAAACCAGATGCCAGGCCAGAAAAGAGACTGATTGAGGATGGAGGGATGAAGGAAAGGAGGGATGGATGAAGGGAGGGGCGGTGTCCCCTTAGTGTGCCTGGATAGGGCTTCAACAGATCCTGGTAAGGATGGAGCCTTACTCCTGCTGTTTACACCTGTCCACATGGGTCCACATGTACTGCAGAGACACACTAGCAGGGACCCGTCTGTCCCTCCGTCGTCCCCCACAGACCTCTCCCACCATCTGCACTCAGTCCTATATTTTAAGGGTGGTTTTTTTAAACATAGAGATATATGTATAGAAATGTTTTATTCAGAGCTATTATTGATAGAATGCAGTGAAGCAGAGCCGGGAGAGGGAGCAGGGAAACCGCTGCAGCGGCACAGGGGGCAAAGGTCGTGGGTCTGGCGTTAGCCCCACCCACCCCTAACCCCCTAGCCAACGAAAGCGTAGAAGAGGGGCCGCAGATGTTAACACTGCTCTTTAAAGACCTCTCCGAGTAGCGGAGAGTTTAGAAGGAAAAAAAGGAGAGGAAAAAAAAAAAGGAGAAAATATGAGGTTGTAAATATATAATCTTCATGTAAATGTTAAGAAATGCTGTGTCTGGCCGCCTTGCCTTTTTTCTAAAGGGGTCATCTGTATATTTCCCAGTCCCTCGTCGTAGCATAATGTAGCCTACAAGGAGGCCGGGGGCTGGGGAGGCGCCGAGCCCCTTCCACGTTTAGCCGTGTGGCGGAAGGCGCAGCAAGAGACAGTAAGGGCAGCGGAGGTCGCAGCTGGTCCTGCAGTTCTATTGCAGTGGCTCAGCTCAAAAACCATTTTAAAACAACTCCATAAAAAACAGCCGGCAGCTATGCTAGCTGGCTAGCGGCCCGCGCCTTAAACGGCATATTTTATATATATTATATATATATGATATGTGAGTTAGCCCGGCCCTTCTGGTGAATGTATTGAAGGCAGCGAGTCAGGTGTGAACTTTTGCTTCACCTGTGCGAATAAGTTCTGCAATGACAGACAGACAAAGTGAGACTCTCTGCTCATTGTCTTCTCCCAGCACTGAGGCCCGTCTTAGACAGGATGGATGTCTCCGCCGAGGAACATCCCTGCATTATAGCCGACAAACATGGCTTCCAAAACAACGTTTAAGACTTGCCTACGAGAACGTTTAAGACTGGCCTCCGATGCTTGTATTAATACGACAACATTTAAGACTGGCCTACGGTGCTTGTATTAACACGAGAACGTTTAAGACGGTTCTCCAGTGCTTGTATTAACACGAGAACGTTTAAGATGGGTCTCCAGTGCTTGTATTAACACGAGAACGTTTAAGACTGGCCTCAGCTGAGCGCGGGAACCAAAGCCAAGTCTTCCAAAGCTCCCTGCCTTGAGCTCAGAGAAGGTAAAATCAGACAGAAGGTGGGCGGTTTCCTCGTTCTCTCTCCCAATCTGCCAAAGGCCTGTGGGCGGAGCCTCCAGACCCCGCCTGCGTATGATAATGAGGGGCGGGGTCTACGCCTGGACGCTCTCGCCAAGATTAGAACAGATTAGCGAAGAAATGAAAAAGAAAAAACCTACCTCAGGGTAAAGTTACCTCAGTATTCCTAACTTCTTCTTTTTTTTTTTTTTTTTTGCTTGCTGGTGTTTTATATGAGAAGAAAAAATGAAAGAGCTGATAGTCCTGAATATTTTTTATTTTTTTAAAGAAAAAGGTATTTTTTTTTAGGTATTGTCTTGTTGCTTTGGTTATTTTTTTCTGTTTTTTTTTGTGTGTGATGATGGCTGAATGAGCTCAGGATGACGAGGAGGCTGCGTGTTTTTTCAAAGCAGAGAGGGATAAACTGCTGCTCTACAGATGAAATGGAGTGCCATTTTGCCTTTTTTTAGGTGAGGAAACATGCTCTCTGTCTTCCTGAAGTGTGATTGTCTGAAATACTGGCCAATGGGGAGTGGTGTTAACTCGAGAGGGGGTCCTAAAGTGCACACGGTGGCCGAACACGCCGTTATCAGAGGGCATGATGATTCTCCCTCAGGTCGCGTCGCGTCACTGCGACTGGCCATTCCCGCGGCTACCGGCCCGCCCTGTGCCCCGAAGGACCTCCCTCTCCTGCCTTATTGTGATGACATCATCACGAAGCGCCAAACATTAAGAGAGGGCTTTAAGTGTTCAAGAGGTTAAGATTCTCACCCATAAAGAAGACGGGAGAGTGAGCTTTTGAGGCAAATTTCTTCTTTCTCGCCTGATTTGGAAGTTGTCAGATCAGAGCAGCAGTGGTCCAACTACAGCGAGGCTGCGCACGGAGGCCGAAGAGGGCATTCTAGCTACACAAACACACACACACACACCTGAACTAGCTCTGACTTCTCTGAATGTGAATATTTATTACCTGTGCACTGACCACGACACCTCAGATGCTCCCTGTTGGCTACATGTGTGCTTGGTGTGTGTGAAAGCGAATGCTGTTGTGTGTGTTCACTGGTTTTAAATGTTCATTTCTGTCAGGGGATGTGGTTGGGTGGAAAAAAAAAAAGCAGAAAAAAGTAGGACGAGAACCTATGGCCCTCCGTCTGCGTTCCAGCCGACCGAGGAGGAGATCCAAGAAACTTTGAAACAAAATGGGAGCAGAAAAAAAAAAGCAAGAGAGTTTAAAACAACATGAACACAGCCGAGTAATAGATTCAAACCTGTACATAAGATGTTAAGATTAAGGTGATCACAATACTTTTTTGTATTTTTGGAGAAAAAAGCATAAAATGGGAAAAGCCGTTGAGAGAGAAACGATTGCGCCACGTCACCGAAGGACACTGCCAGATAACTCGCAATCTTTATAAGGTCTTCACCTGCACTCGGCGACGCACGCCGCCGGTCTTCATCGGCTACCCCGCCGACTCACCGTCAAACAGGGAAAAGTCTATTCTACCGCGTCTATGCTTCCATTTTTGTCCAGAGGTGGTAACTTCACAGTTTCCGCGGTTGTCTGGTGTCAAGTTTCCACCTCTTACCGAACCATAGAGCTCTGTTCACAACCACCAAGACACGCTATTTAGGATTCATTATTCAGCCTGCAGCCATTTTGGATCGGTTAGGGTTCATTTATTTTCTTTGTTTTATTAAGTTTTGACAATACAGCAAGCTTTATTTGGACGTGACATCTGGGGACGTACTGTTGCACTAATTGATGAAATATGTCGACAACGTCAAAAACGATATGAAAAACGACTGAGAAACTCCTGTAACACCTGATTCAGTTTAAAGAAAAAGGTGGAGAGTGAAGGGAGGAGGAGAAGGGAGGAGGGGAGGTGGTCAGATGTCTGGGGTTGAGGTGTCCAACCCCCCCCGTCGACAACTGGACTCTCCTTTCTCATTGTTCCCCCCTTTCTCCTTCGTTTTGTTGCCCTTCTGTACTCCGGGAGACGAGTGAGATGTTTTTATTTCCTTTTATTCGAAAAAAAAAATCATTTCATTTTTGGAGCGGGCGGGAACGTCAGGGTCCCTCGCCCTCTCTCGCGCTGGTCTCCATCATGTTCGTTTTGCTCACTTCTGTTCAAGACCTTTCAATTTTTATTTTTAACTTTAACCACCTTTTTTTTTTTTTGGAAAAAAAAAATGAAAATAGTTGAATTTGATCACTTGTTCTTTTATTTCTTAATTCACAAATCTAATGAAACAGCTACTAAACATGACAAACTACTAACACTTTGCTCAGTACACGACAGCAACTGTGCCAAACACACAGCAAGGGGCTCAGTCCAAAATGCAGTATGGAGCCATTTGGAGCAAATAACCTGAAATACCTGAAAAAGGTCTTAAAACAACTTGAGTATTTCAGAGTGAAGACATCACATCGAAGTGTGATATCTGGTCTTGGAACTGACCTCATCTTGTTTTTCTATGTACAGTAGAGACAGTAGAGACAAGACATTTTAGGGTCGTTGTGTCTCCACCACACGGAAAGAAAGCGAGACGCACACCGTGCTACCTACCACTCCGGCTCTGTGGCAGTAAGAACCGCTCACATTAACCTAAACCTGCATCCTGACTGGGACAGAAAGATTATTACTGTATGTTTCATCTGGTTTTCCTCTCTGCTGCGAGGGGAATCCCATCTGGATCATTTCTGGGCCCTAAAGTGAACCCTCTGTTTTTTATGCAAGCTGAGCGGTGTATTGATATGTTGTATCAGCTGGAACAGAGCTCGGCAGTGTGAGGTGCCACACAGTGTAAATAAAATCACTAGAGTTGCCACACAATAAGATTTAAGCATAAAACTTACTTGATTTCGTTGTATCAAGCTTATTCCAAGACAGTTTTAAGGACCACCGGTGCATGTTTTATCCCATTTACTATACTTATGCTATGTAATATTACTGTTGACCATTTACTAAAATATATGTCAAAACATACCACCGTAATTTAGATTTGTGAATCCACTCATCTCACAATAATATGACAGGACCTGCTGGAGATGATATTTCACAGTGAGGATCAACCTGTTAGGGGGCCCCGGGCATAAAACTGTTGTTAAGACCCCCGGAGGGCACCCCACTCAAAAAACCTGCCTTAAGGCGCACGCACACCAAGCAGACATCGCAGAAGTAGCGGCGACTCTCGAGTCGCCTCACATCGCCATTGTCTTGGCCGACAAGTTGCACTCGAACACACAGCAAAGACTACAGCTGTCAGCCGGTTAGCACGTCCGTTGTACGCCTGCATGAGATGAAATAACTCCACACCGGCAGGCGGCGGTGGTCTGTTTTCAGCATTCTAGAAGAGAAACAGGAAGGCCGAGGACGGCGGATATACAAACCGTTTATTAGGATACGCGCATGAAACAAAGCAGCGTTTACCGACAATTTTCACACTTTTCACCGCTTAGCTTCGTTCCAGATGTTCATGTCGTTGTGAAAATATCTGTGTGCTGGAAAGATCAGATGAGATGAAGATGGAAAATGAGAAGCGTCTTCTGTGTTTCTCATCTTGACTTAACTCGTTGGCTTGCTTTCCTCACTTCTATTTTCTTCTCGATTGCTGATTTGTTTAAGCTGAACGACCAGTTAGAGTGATTTCTCTCACCAACATGCTGAATTGGCCGAAAAACCACCAACACAGGCATACTGGAGCTGACGGTGCGGGACACACCAAAAAAACTAGACAGACGCTCACAGACTGTCCGACAGACGACCGTCAGCCTGGTGGATCAGGACCTTTAGTTGATCTTATACTTGGGTGATTACGTAACGTTCACAATTTAAGGGACGCTTTCACGAAAAAGAAGAGTTCTGTTTAAAATCACACCAACTAACCAAAATGTTCCCAAGTCAAGAAACTTCGAACCTGTAGTACTTTTTTTGGTCACTTGGGGGCAACAAATACTATCCGTAAACACAACACTGACATATCACCTTTTTAAATCGATATAATCATTTTTAGACATCAGAGCAACATAAGCATTCATTTGTGTGTCTGTCCACCTGACGAATATCATATATTCTCCCTCTAACTCTGTTTCTGATCTTCATTAAACGCCTGAGAAACAAATATGTGCTGCTAAATGCTCCGCTGTGTTCACCAGCACGTGGTGTTCGGCGGGATTTTAGAGGTTTTTACTGAAAACAGCCGCCTCCTGTGGCTCAAAGAGCCAGAACGCTCTTTCTTTGTGGGTTCACCGTGCTCACGTTATGGGCAGATTCAAACATCTGCAGCCCCGACTGACACTGTGGTGAAAAAAAAGTCACAAAAATGAATCTTGAATGGTCAGCACTAATGTCAAGTATATGCTGTAAATGGACTAAAAACTCACTGGTGTCCTTTTAGTTCAGCTTGGAAGTTCAGAGTTGTGTGTAAACTGCAGCAGAGCACAGTTTTGGTTTGCCGGCCTCACGACATGTCGCTCAGCCACGACACACGGTAAATTAACAGAAGCTCTAGAGAGGGCAGTTTGCGATAAAGCAACGCAAACTCGTCTTCGTCGCGCACGTCCGCCGAGTCTCGACAAGTCTGAAACAAAACGGAGAGGGAGACGCCACCGGGACGAAACAAACAAACCTCTTGACACATAACTAGGAACGCTACCTCAAAACAAGCAAACTCAGCTAGAAGATTGTTTCTTTTTATTTTCTTTTATAACAAGCAGAAAGGAGCAAAGAGTCAGTCGGACAGACATGCAGACAGAAAGGACGAACAGTCTATGTTACGGTCGCTCATTTTTTTTTTTCTTCACTCTTTAATTTATTTTTTGGTTTTTGAAATCGTCCCCCTCCAGCGTGGAGGTGGGACTGTAAAAATAAATGAGTACATAAAAAAAAAAAAAAAAAAACACAAAAAAAGGCATAAAAACCCGATATGGACACATTGTGGGGTGGTGCGGCGTGGGCAGCGGAGACGGGGTCGAGCTTTCAGGAACCTGATTGGTCCACGTTGGGCCCAGTTTTAATGAGGCAAACAGTTCGTTTTACAACTCCACTGTTCACTTTGAATTTTTAACCTGCCTCTGACTGCGACAATTACCCACAATCCTCCTTCAGCCCGGCTCCGCTCGCCCCCCGCCCCCCCAGCGATTTCACCTCCTGAATCAAGGGGCACGACACCTGTAACCATGTAATTGTTTTGTTGATCTACCTCTTGGGAAAAAAAAATAGGTAAATGGTAATTTTTTTTTGTTTTGGAAAAAGGACACATGAAAAAAAAGAAAAAAAAAGTTGCTCGAAAGAAATATAGGTAAATAAATAACTGGGTAGCGGCATCTCCATATACTGTAGTGGATAGTCTATTAAAGGAAAAAAAAACTTTTACTTCTTCCAAAGATGATTTTCTTTTCTTTCTCCATTCTTAGTTGTTTATCAAAAGGATTATGAAATGGGATAATAATCTGAAAGGGGGGAGACAAAAACTTACCGCCTGTTGTTAATTTTCTTCTTTAAAAAACCCAACATAAATGAGATTTCTTTTTACCCAATTTGCATTTTGTGCATTATGTTAAACTTACACTTTTTAACTTCAGAAATATTCTTTTATTTTGGTTGACTTCTAATTTTTTTTTTCTCTCTCTCTTTGTTTTATGACAGCAGATTGTATCTCTTGTGTTTGGGTGCATTTAGTATTTTCTTTCTCTCTGTGAAAAGCCTACATGAGTTAGAGCGCCCTGCGAGGACCTTCGACACTGATCCATGATCTATTTTCACTTCTGACGAGTCGTTTGAAAAAGCAAAAGGACCTGTTGTTTAGCTGACTGTGTAGCTGTAGGTGGAAGGAGGGACCCCCCCACCCACCCCTTTTATCACGCTGCTCTTGGCTCCATTCAACTAGCCTAATCTGATCTGGGCTCAGCCCCCAAACTGGTAATAACGAAGGCCTGGCGTACTTGCAGCCGAGCGTGGCGCGACGCAGCGTGAGAAGGGTGGAGTGTTCCTCCTCCCACCAGATGGCGCCTCTGGTCTTTACAGTATATGGACTTTCACCCTCTGCCTGCCTGATTCCTTTAGTCCTCATCAACACTTGTTTTAAACTCCTTGTAAACAAAACAGAGCATAGATATGAATGTGTTATTAAAAGAAGAGAAAACGGAGCCTCTCGCCTCCTGGTCTTTGTGTGTGCCTTAATGTCAAATTCACAATAATCTATGATGTGCTTTAGACGGATAAGTGATGAAAACAAGTAGACCGGGGACTCCTAATAGGGGAGAAAAATACCCACTGTTAATCCTAACACCCATTAAACACATGCTTCTACTATTTCTACTCTTAATGCCACTGGCTATTTGTTTAAAACTTTTTCACCTAAATACTTCAGCCCTGTTTCATAGTGAGGAACAGAAACATTTCAAATTTGAATCATGTTAAAATATATTTATTAGTCCCACAGTGGGGAAAATAGCAATGTAACTGAATGTTATTACCTCTTACACCATTAAACAGTCTTCATTTCAACAGTAGCAAGACATAAGATAAGATAAGATGAACCTTTATTAATCCCTGGAGGGAAATTCGGGTGTCATAGCACCAACAGCAACAGTACAGACGAATACAGTATAGTAAAAAGTAAAAGAGAAGGTGCAATGAAGGAAATTGGCAATAGAATAAATAAGTAACTAATAAGTGCAGCAGGTGGGTGGGTATTGTATATGCATAGCATATATATATGTATATATGTAATTATATAATTATATGTAATTCTATACATTTGTTCCTAATCCTAATAAATCCAGACAGCTGTGCGTCACTATCATATTAGTGATAGTTTCTATTGGCCCATAGCTAATGTGGGTGGGACTAATGGACCCAATATGTTGTTTTATTGGTGCATACAGTATGGTCCCCATCTGTAGATATGGACTTTCCAATGATACGGCACTGTTTTATAATCCATATCTCATTATTTTGTGGACCTATGTGAATCCTTTGGGATTACTTGGATTTCTGCATAAATTGGTCATAAAATGTGTTCTGATGTTCATCTGAGTCACAACAATAGACAGAAACAGTCTGCTTAAACTGATGCCGCACAAAAAATTTGATGTTTTCATGTTTTTATTGAACACAACATGTAAACATTCACAGTGCAGGGTGGAAAAAATATGTGAACCCCTAGGTTAATGACTTCTCCCAGAGCTAATTGGAGCTATTAGTCAGCCAACGGGCGGTGCCAGACGGGCTGGTCTGAGTATTTCAGAAACTGCTGATCTGCTGGGATTTTCACACACAACCGTCTCTAGGGTTTAAAGAGAATGATCTGAAAAAGAGAAATGACCAAATCAAACGATCAAATGACAATCGTTACAACCAAGGAACGCAGATTACCATCTCTGAACGCACAACACGTTGAACCTTGAAGAAGACGGACTACAGCAGCAGAAGACCACAGCGGGTGTCACTCCTGTCAGCTAAGAACAGGACACTGAGACTACAGTTCACACAGGCTCACCAAAACTGGACAATAGCAGATTGGAAAAACTTCGTCTGGTCCGATGAGTCTCGATTTCAGCTGCAACATTCAGACGGCAGGGTCAGAATTTGGCGTAAACAACATGAAAGCTGGATCCATCCTGCCTTGTATCAACGGTTCAGGTTGGTGGTGGTGTAATGGTGTGGGGGATGTTTTCTTGCCTCAATTTGGGCCCGTTAGTACCAACTAAGCAATATTTAAATGCCGCAGCCTATCTGATCACAGTGTACCATCTTCTGATGGCTACTTCCAGCTGGATAATGCACCCTGTCACAAAGCTCACATCATCTCAAACTGGTTTCTTGAACATGAAAATGAGTTCATGATATTCTAGTCTTTTGAGATGCACCTGTACTGTATACTGTATGATTATGATGAGTATGTAAGGTGAGGTTTGATCAATGAGAGTTTCCTCCTTCTGTCCACCAGATGGCACTGCGGCATATACCATGTTTGCATCTGCAAATGTCAGATTGTAAACCACATGTCTGACTGCTGACTATACATTGACTTGGTAAAATTTGTCCCTGCCAAGCTGATTTTATATTGTGATGCGATATGTCATAACGCACAGTATGTCAATATGCACCAATATTACATAATGAAATGCTTTTACAGACTATAAAATGAAACTGAGATAAGAGGAAGTATGAAAAAAGATTGATGCTACAGCGTCCGCTGCAGTGTTGGGAAAGATGTGCTGCTGATACTGTGTAAGGAGCAACAGAAGTCAGACGGTACCACGATTTATTGCTCTGCAGCTCACGTTACTGCAGTTTCACAAGTTCACAAGACCTTCAGGTATCGTAAAAACATGAATGTGTCTCTCTAGAACCAGAGGTTTGAACCAGGTTTGTCCTTTCTGGGCTACTGTAGAAACATGGAGGACTCTGAAGAGGACCCCGTCCCTACGTAGATCTTTCTAAGCTAATGCAAACATAATGATTCTTAGTTTCAGGTGATTCTACACTAATGAAACCATAGTTATGAGTATTATATTCAATTTTCTGCTGATAGATTCCCCAGAATCTACTGGCCCTTTAAGGAGGCCGAAGAAACAAATAACTGAACACTTTAGAGGAGAAGAAAAGTAAAGAAAAGGGACTTTTTAAGGAAATTTAATTTTAAATGAACTTAATGAGTATTTTATTGTTTGAATATATGCTGATAATGCTTCATTCTACTTTGATTTCGAATCCTGTGCTTTTCCGTGTAATTGCGTGTCTTTGCATTGGGGAATACTGTATAATGTCACATGTTTATGGTGTAAAGTTGGAATATTCATATCTCACAGTTTCTTTTTGTCTATGTGTCTGTGGTCTATTTTGCTGACACAGAAGGAAATGAAACCGATGCTACAGTCTTCAGGGAAGTTACTGACGGTACGCCACAGAGGAGAAGAAACTCAGATAGTCAGGCTGAAAAAGTAAGTCTCATTTTATATTCTCCTCTTTTATTGATCTTTTACCATCTTTTTTTTTTTTTTTTTTACATTTTTGGTTTGCCATGTTGAGTATATTTATTATTATTTTATATCAGTTCTTCTATTCCTGTTGTGTTCATGTTTTATAGTCCAGTTTCTCTTTTCATTTTTAAGATCTGTCAGATTTTGTGTCTACATAAAACACTGTCACTGTATCTGTTAATTACAAAGTGCATGTGCTCTGTGGTTGTATTGATTGAAAACGTGGATATCCTAACATTAGTTGGCGTTAATGAGCTTAGTTTAGTTATTAGTTATCACTGTAATTTGATGTATTTACGGCACATTTCAGCAACGAGACAATTCAAAGAGCTTTATTTAAAACATTAAAAGCATCGAGACAAAGTGAAAAAAAAAAGACACATTATAAAAGATAACTGAGATAAAAGTAACAATAAAATGAAATAGAATACATAGATTGTATGGGTAATAAAAGTCACTGAATAAAAAAAATAATAAAATCAATAGTAATAATGATAAGAATTAATTTCTCCACTGCTAAGCTCACTGTAGTAGACCCAGTTAATACGAACCAGCTAGTTGACGCTTGGTAGAACCTCAGGATACTAGTTTCATGTCATACTGAGACTTGGAGTCTTTGACAGTGAAGTTGGGAGAGTCAGCAGCCTCAGGTATAAATATATGAATGAACCCAACAACAAACATTTAACCCTTGGGGATGAATTAAGACAATCAGGGTTGAGAAAAAGAAAGAAATGAACAGTATTTTGTATTAGAGGGCTGGTTTCCTTATACAAAATAATGATTAAAGACCTCACGAAAGCCACAGATGAAACCATGACATACTGACTCAGCTGCAAATACAGTAGGTGGTTTCTGAGCCTGTACTTTTGGACTGAACTAAACTAGAAAAAGTCTAAACTCAACTGAGGACGGTTTAATGTCACATTATTATGAACAGGTCTGCTACTGATTCCTGATGTGGAGACCATAGTGCATTTGAAGTGAATTTAGCCTATTATGCTTTTCCCCCTTTCTGTAAGTGTTCTGGCAACAATTGAATCAAAAGCAACTAGACTTAGATTTGTCTCTGAAGACGTTTTGCCCCTTAACCAAGTGGCTTCATCAGTTCGTAACACTGCAGTCTGACTAGTCCCCACTAGACTAGACTAGTCCCCACTAGAGGTAAGATCTTTAGCCCGAGCCCGAGCCCTTTTTTTTTAATAAATATATATTTATATATTATGTATACTAAAACGATGTATGGACATTAAACTAAGGAATACTTGTGATAAAATAAATAATTTGGATAAAACAGAGAAGGCGCTGTATGGTAAGATATAAATGTTTATTGAATATGCATCTTACAGTCTTGTTTAACCGGGAGAATTCGTTACAAAAGACAGGCTTTAATTTGTTATCATTATGCTCAGGCATCGTCACAAATGTGATCACACAAATCGCAACCAGTCCCTTTTCCCGGAGCAGAGCTCTGTCCGGGTCTGACTGACGCATCCCCTCCCTTTCCTCCTCCTCCTGAGTCCTCACAAATAAAATATAAAATTTCGGGTTTGTTTCGGGCTCGGGCCTGCAAATCAAGTTAATTGATTGGGCTCGGGCCGGGTCGGGCTTTAATACCCGCGGGCCTGGGTCGGGTCGGGCTGGATTTTTTAGGCCCGATCTTACCTCTAGTCCCCACTAGACTAGCGGGGACTAGAAATCTAAGTCCAGTTGCCTTCGATTCAATTGTTGCCAGAATGAATGTGACCTGGATGAATGAGAACATTCACAGACTTTCCTTAAGTGTGTTATATAGAAGGAAGCTTTTTGTGCATATTACAGTTACAAAGCCCAAAGTCCAGATCCTAAACTGCCTGAAACACCTCGCAGGAAGTCCTGCCTTATCTTCTGTGACGTGGTGATGTCACCAAGAAACATTTGCAGCTTGTTTGGCATGCCCTCAAACAAAGCTCGAAGCTGGAGCAAAGAGTTTGGTTCGGCTGACCAATCGCAACAGTGGATCAGCCGACCAACCAGAACAGACAGGGAGCAGACTGGACATTTCAACGGGGAGACAGAGGGGGAAAAGAGGTGCTGCAACTTTACTCGCTAAATAACAGATTGTCATCACTTCCAGTGCCCACTATGTGGTGCCAGAAAATGTGCAAAAAATGCATTATGTTGCTTTATATCATCAAATTGGACGAAGTTTGTCACATAGTGCTGACTTCTTGTTGCCAGTAGGTGGCGCTATGACTATGAGTCAATATTGCCATGTAGATGTCCTCAGGCCTGGACTGCTATGAAGTGGGTCAAGTTTGAGGTAGACTGGGCCAAGTACAGTGGAGTTACAACAGTTTGTCTTTCAGTGGCAAATCATATAAATTCTCTGTCACATCAATGCTGTTTCATAACAGCTCACAACTTCTCATCATAATGGTCTTAACATTGCACTGTCCAGATCTGAAGTGGATTGGGTTAAATCTGTAGGCAGACTTTGTTAAAGTACAGAGCTTAGAAATGGCCAGGAATACACAAGAAAAATCAGAAAATTAAAAATGTAAGCATGTAACATTTTTTTTTTTTTTTTTTTTTTATATGTTGCACATACCTACCAAATTTTGTAGATCTAGATGAAATGTACTGTGAGGGCTGCTTCATTGAAATTTTGTGGGGGCGCTATCAAGGCCCTTGCCATACCCAGGTGCGAAAACATATCTGTACTTTAAATGAGTGTGCCAAGTTTTGTTTTTAAGTAACTCTTGCCCTTGAAAAACAACTTCCTACTTCATAGCGAACCACAGCAAGGGCAGCTTTGCCATCTGGCATCATGAAGGTCTTACCACTTTTGTGACCAAATTTGAGGTGGATCTGATTAATCTGCTACGAGTAGTATGCCAAAATATAGCAACTCTAACTTCCTGTTTCTACTAGGTGGTACTATGAGTATGATTCAGTATAGGCCTCTAGATGTCTTCAGGCCATCATCATCAAATGTGTACAATTTGGAAAAGATCTGATCATCTGGAGTCGAGTTAAAACTGTGTGTTTGTTCGTGGCAACTCTTCAAAATTCGCCATGCCGCCACAACACCGCCTTTCTATAAAAACCTGCCATCTTCACAAGGAAGCATTCAGAAGTTGTCAAAGCTTCTCTGGCGAATTTTGAGATGCATCTGATTAATCTGTAAGGAGTATGTTGTTAAAGTACACAACCTGTAACTTCCTATTGCCAGTAGATGGGACAATGACTGGGAGCCCAAATTTGCATGTGGATGTCGTCAGGCCAGGACTTAAATCACCCGAGAAATATGGAGCAGATTGGTTAATGTATGCTAAAGTCACAACTGAACAACTTTTTACCAGACTCTACTGATCAAATATGAAGTATATCAGGTTAAATCTTATTTGTTAAAGAGCAGTGCCTGGAAATGGTAAAAAAACAACCTAAAATTCAAAATGGCCGACTTACTGTTGGGCTTACGGTATACCACCAAGAGACTTTTTTTTTTTCAAACATCTCAACATGTTAAATATACCTACCGAATTTCATGTACTGTATGTAGGTGAAACGTTTGCAGGGGCTAGTTACAAGGGGGCGCTATCGAGCCATTTCGCTACACCTGAGCATGATCACAGAAAATATATAAATTTCCACCACTTCTGATTCATGTGCGAAGTGTTGTTCGTTTGTTTAGCCTCGCAAAAATGTGATTAATTTTGGAGAATAACAAACAGTGATTTCAAAAAGGCCTCGCTGACCCCTGGTTGGTGCTCAAATCAAGCTAGTATTATATGTAACACGGACAGTCACTGGTTAATTATCAGGCACGAACCAGTTATGGTCAACATTATGGTATACGAGTATTCAGGACATGAATGTAACTCAGTGCGCCTTCTTAACGATTATGCTAAATCGGTGTCTGTGTGACGATATCTGGAGACCTACTACATAATCGCCACCAGGGGATTATTGTTATTTTTATAACACATCCAAACAGTTGCTGTTGTTGCCGCCAATGAAAAATGCTTCCAAACATAGCAGTTGATCATACTGTATGCGTATGTATTATAAAGAAATGTATACAATGTGCATTATTTTATGCATATATACAGTACCTTTACACATTAATATACCAATGTACATACATACCTTTCTAAAGAGTATTTTACAGAATTTCATATCATATTATTACACTGCGGGCTGCACGGTGGTGCAGTGGTTAGTGCTGTCGCCTCACAGCAAGAGGGTCGCAGGTTCGAATCCGGGCTTGGGACTCTTCTGTGTGGAGTTTGCATGTTCTCCCCGTGTAAGCGTGGGTTTTCTCCGGGTACTCCGGCTTCCTCCCACCGTCCAAAGACATGCTGTTTAGGTTAATTGATGACTCTAAATTCCCCGTAGGTGTGAATGTGAGCGTGAATGGTTGTCTGTCTCTATGTTATCTGTCTCTATGTGCCCTGCGATGGACTGGTGACCTGTCCAGGGTGAACCCTGCCTTCGCCCAATGCCAGCTGGGATCGGCTCCAGCCCCCCCGCGACCCCTAACGGGATAAGCGGTTGACGATGGATGGATGGATGGATGGATTATTACACTGCATCATGCAATATATACTGTGTTTTGCATCCCACTCATAACTGCCTTACTTTAATAAATCAGGCCAGTGTGTTGCTGTAAGAAGGAACACTCATTATGGATCTGTGTGAGGATCGAGAGGATGGTGTCCCAGCTTCTGAAGTCTTTCTCTCTGTGAAACATGGCAGCCAGACCAAAGCCAAGAGGTGAGATGAGGCTGTTTTCCAGTTTAGAAGCTGAGATGTGAAATCATGAAGCCTCACTATTAATCAAAGTAAAAATGTATTTGTGTTTTCTGCTAAAGCCCTCTTCAGCAGGTGAGTCCAGACTCCCCTATACCCAGTGTGGTGTCCATGAAGAGCGACCGCTCCATTGGTGAACCCTTAAACTTTAGAGATGGAAATCACTCTACAGAACTGGGGTGAAAATTTCTTAAATATGTGATTAAAAACACTTGGTAAACACAATTAAACCAAGACATTTTAAAGGTGATCTTTTCTGTATTTCTATCAGAGTCCAGAAGGAGAGACCAGACTCCCTTATACCCAGTGTGGTGTCCATGAAGAGCGACCGCTCCATTGGTGAACCCTTAAACTTTAGAGATGGAAATCACTCTACAGAACTGGGGTGAAAATCTCTTAAATATGTGATTAAAAACACTAGGTAAACACAATTAAACCAAGACATTTTATAGGTGATCCTTTCTGTATTTTTATCAGAGTCCAGAAGGAGAGACCAGACTCCCCTGTACCCAGTGTGATGTCCATGAAGAGCGACCACTCCATTGGTGAACCCTTAAACTTTAGAGATGTAAACCAATCTACAGAGCGGAGGTAAAAATCTTTTAAATACACAATTAAAAACACTTGGTAAACACAAGCCAAGACATTTTAAAGGTGATCCTTTCTGTATTTCTATCAGAGTCCAGAAGGAGAGACCAGACTCCCCTGTACCCAGTGTGATGTCCATGAAGAGCGACCACTCCATTGGTGAACCCTTAAACTTTAGAGATGTAAACCACTCTACAGAGCAGAGGTAAAAATCTCTTAAATACACAATTAAAAACACTTGGTAAACACAAGCCAAGACATTTTAAAGGTGATCCTTTCTGTATTTCTATCAGAGTCCAGAAGGAGAGACCAGACTCCCCTGTACCCAGTGTGATGTCCATGAAGAGCGACCACTCCATTGGTGAACCCTTAAACTTTAGAGATGGAAACCACTCTACAGAGCAGAGGTGAAAATCTCTTAAATACATGATTAAAAACACTAGGTAAACATAATAAAAAAGGAGTCCAGCAGGAGACCAGACTCCCCTGATCCCAACTATGTGTCTATTAAAAGTGACCACTCTATGAAGCCTTCAAACACGGGCACCACTCTTCTGGATAAAGGCAAGACTAAATTAGTTTATTTGTTATCACGCTCAGTTGACTTAACGTGGAAGCTAAGTTCCCCCTTACAAAACATCAAATTCAATGCAAACAAGACACTACGGTGCCATAAATATCCCACAATGAAATGCAGTAGTGACGGACAGCTTTGTAATGTCAAGAACGTTGCAATTTAAGAGTAAGCATAGGATGTCTTTTACATTTGTTAATAGGATGTATTTTACATTTGTTAATAGGATGTCTTTTACGTTTGTTAATAGGGTATATTTTACATTTGTTAATATGATGTCTTTTACATTTGTTAATAGGATGTCTTTTACATTTGTTAAATTAGTTCAGACTTTGAGTCTCGCAATGGTTACACGTCTCCTTCTGTCAAGGAAGCTCTCAGGAAGTGACGACGTAAATTACTGCTCAGTGCATCTGAAAAGATACACAACAGTATGTTGACATGTTGTGCACATATTGGGTATGTAGTGTTTAGTATGCAATTTAGGACTAGTGTTTAGTTCACCTTGTCTACAGTTTGCACCACATTAGAGGACACAATCTACATACAGTTTGTTTTCTCCATAGAGTTCACCAGCAGAGATCCGAGGTTACCATCAGTAACTCTGACCATGACGACGCAGATCTGGCCTCCATATTTATGGTGTGTACATTGTCTAAATAATTGAAAAATAATCATTATTAACTTTATGCTACACTCTTCATATAGATATGACAGATATACATTAAGTCTTGTTTCACATCTCTGCTATGAAAATGCTGCAAAACTTGCAAAGTCAGCATATTTTGGGTTAAAATAATTTATCAAATGGCAAATTGCTGCAATATTGATCCAAAATTTGAACTGACCATTCACCAGCCATGTCTCCTATCTCTAAAAATTATATTCCCATATAACAAAACTGCATTGAGAATTATTACGTTTCAGATTTGTTTTTGACATATCACAAACATGTTTGTAATCATAGTCCATGGAAAGTCTGCATCAGAGGAGGTCGAGGTGCTGGATGGGTCTCTCAGAAATCTCCTGATTATGAAACTAAAAGTCACTAATTTTAATTGACATCCATAGCTTAATAACACATTTTAAGCCAAACCATGATGTTTAGTTTTGTTGTGTTTTTGTGTTGATTTGTTCATTATTGTTCATTATTATTATTATCATTATTATTGTTCATGTATTCAATTTATGATGTAAAACCACTTGTTTGTTGTTAATGTTAACCTGAGCATTAATTCCAAATCTGAGTGGTTTTGGCGGCCTGGCAAACATAAGTCCCTCTCGCTCAGCAAATATCAGGGGTTTAGATGATTTTGCAACTTACTATGTCCCATTAAGTCTACATCTAAATGAATACTTAACATATTATTCCAGCTTCTGGAGGAAAACATCATCACTTTTATGAAGACTGAGCTGAAGAAGTTTCAGAGAGTTCTTCGTCCAGATTACAGAGAGCGGTCAGAGAGGCAGATGAAGGATGAGGAGGTGGTGGATGGTGAAGAGGAAGAACAGACGACAAGCAGCCGATGGGCCTTTCTGAAGATCACGCTGCACTTCTTGAGGAGAATGAAACAGGAAGAGTTGGCTGATGTCCTGCAGAGCAGTAAGTTATTGTACAGGTTCAACATGGCAGAAAGGGGAAATGGTCACAAAATGTGACGACCCTACAGCGCTGGTCAAGTTTTTATAAAAAAATATGATGATATCATAAATAATTAGCACAATCTCAATGGATAATCATGTGAAATGATTGAGCACAGTAGTATGCACGAGTAAAGTAAACAAGAGTAAAGAAAACATCCCTATTTGTACATGCAGCTGAAGGTCTATGCCCACCACAGGTGAGCTAAATCCCAGAGTTAGTTCATGGTGTTCTTGTGTCCTAAAATGACTATATTACTCATACAGTTTCATTTGTTGTTTATTTGTGTAGGAACTGTTAGTGCAGTGTCCCAAAAACTCAAAAGTAACCTGAAAGAGAAGTTCCAGTGTCTGTTTGAGGGAATCGCGAAAGCAGGAAACCCCACACTGCTGAATGACATTTACACAGAGCTCTACATCACAGAGGGAGGAAGTGGAGAGGTCAACAACGAACATGAGATCAGACAGATTGAGACGGCATCCAGAAAACCATCAAGACCAGAAACCATGATCAAATGTAAAGACATCTTCCGACCATTACCTGGCAGAGATCATCAACCAATCAGAACAGTGCTGACAAAGGGAGTGGCCGGCATTGGGAAAACAGTCCTAACACATAAGTTCACTCTGGACTGGGCTGAAGACAAAGCCAATCAGGACATCCAGTTCACATTTCCATTCACCTTCAGAGAGCTGAATGTGCTGAAGGAGAAAAAGTACAGCTTGGTGGAGCTTGTTCATCACTTCTTCGCTGAAACCAAAGATGCAGGAATCTGCAGGTTTGAAGAGTTTCAGGTTGTGTTCATCTTTGACGGACTGGATGAGTGTCGACTTCCTCTGGACTTCCGCAACAATGAGATCCTGACTGATGTTACACAGTCCGCCTCGGTGGATGTGCTGCTGACAAACCTCATCAGAGGCAAACTGCTTCCCTCTGCTCGCCTCTGGATAACCACACGACCTGCAGCAGCCAATCAGATCCCTCCTGAGTGCGTTGACATGGTGACAGAGGTGAGAGGGTTCACAGACCTGCAGAAAGAGGAGTACTTCAGGAAGAGATTCAGAGAGGAGGAGCAGGCCAGCAGGATCCTCTCCCACATCAAGAAATCACGAAGCCTCCACATCATGTGCCACATCCCGGTCTTCTGCTGGATCACTGCTTCAGTTCTAGACCACGTGTTGAGATCATTTGAAAATAGGGAGTTACCCAAGACCCTGACTGAGATGTACATCCACTTCCTGGTGGTTCAGTCCAAAGTCGGTAATGTCAAGTATCGTGGAGGAGCTGAGACCAGCAAGATCATCATGTCTCTGGGAAAACTGGCTTTTGAGCAGCTGCAGAAAGGCAACCTGATCTTCTATGAATCCGACCTGACAGAGTGTGGCATCGACATCAGGGCAGCCTCAGTCTACTCAGGAGTGTTCACACAGATCTTTAAAGAGGAGAGAGGACTGTACCAGGACAAGGTCTTCTGTTTTGTCCATTTGAGTATTCAGGAGTTTCTAGCTGCTCTGTATGTCTTTGTGACATTCATCAACACTGGCGTCAACTTGCTGTCAGAACCACAATTAAAATCTTGCTGGTCTCCACTGTGGGACAAATCAAAGGTAAATCCACTCTACCAAAGTGCTGTAAAGAAGACCATACAGAGTCCAAATGGACATCTGGACTTGTTTCTTCGCTTCCTCCTGGGTCTCTCACTGGAGACCAATCAGACCCTTTTGCAAGAACTGATGACACCATCAAGAGGCAGTTTACAGAACTATCAGGAAACTGTCAAATACATCAAGAAGAAGATCAGGAGGAATCCGTCTCCAGAGAGATGCATCAACCTGTTCCACTGTCTGAATGAGCTCAATGACCATTCTCTAGTGGAGGAGATCCAGCAGTACCTGAGTTCAGGAAGTCTCTCCACAGACAAACTCTCTCCGGCTCAGTGGTCAGCTCTGGTCTTCATCTTGCTGTCATCGGAGAAAGACCTGGACGTGTTTGACTTGAGGAAGTACTCTGCTTCAGAGGATGGTCTCCTGAGGCTGCTGCCAGTCGTCAAATCTTCGAGAATATCCTGGTATGTACACTGATAAATAGGCCAACATTCTGTATTTAATGTCATATTTTTTCTTGTGATAAAATACAAGCATGTGCAAAGTTTTCAGCAAGTTTTCTGTGACTAATGCTGCTTTAGCCTGAGAGACTGTAAGCTGTCGGAGAGAAGCTGTGAAGCTCTGGCCCGTGTTCTTGTATCCAAGTCCTCCCATCTGAAAGAGCTGGACCTGAGTAACAACGATCTGCAGGATTCAGGAGTAAAGTTGCTGTTTGCTGCACTGCGGAGTCCATCCTGTAGACTAGAAACTCTACGGTCAGTAGTCATGAATAAATTCAATACATGATTAGTAAAGCAGATCTTTTGAGCAAGTGTTTAGACAAGGGCTCTGTATCCCATGGAATTTAATTCATACTGGACAATTAAACTTGTGTGGTGATGTTGGCTGGTTTGTTTGGTTTCATATACAACTCATTTTAGAGAATCTATTTTTTTGTTGCCAGTGGTCAAAGCCTCCAGTGAAAAATTTGAAGATATGCAGCTAAGTTAATTATATCAAAGACTGTTTCTACAAGAGAAATTAAAGAAGCAGTGTGTACTTCCTGTGCCTGATTTGTATTTTCCTTGTCAGGTTGAGAGGCTGTAACTTGTCAGAGAAAAACGCTGAAGCTCTGACCTCAATCAACTCCCTGTCCTCTAGTCTGAGAGAGCTGGACCTGAGTGACAATGCTCTGCAGGATTCAGGAGTGAAGCTGCTTACTACTGGGCTGGCGAGTCCACAGTGTAGACTGGAAACTCTGCGGTTAGTGGTCACAAACTCAATACATGGTCAATAAGGCAGATCTTTGGCATCCACAGTTTTGCCTTTTCACAGATGTGTTAGACTCAACCCGCTATCAATAGGAACTAGAGAGGGCAATTTATCAAGAAACTGCAGTGTGAATGCTGGATGCTGAAAAGCTGAACATTGAATTGCTGACTTAAATATGAAGAAGAAGTAATAGGAATAGTTGGAAAATTGGGAACGGGTTAATTTGTGTGAATTTCAATGTCACTGAAAAATGTAATAATTCCAATAATGTATGAAAGATATGAAATTTTTTAAGGTTTTGGATGGAGTATGATTCAACGGACAAGGTTTTAAAATGCATGAAAAAGCAGCTAAAGCTGAATGAATAGTTGGGGAAGTGGGAAAGGGATGAAGGATGCAAAATTTATTGTAAGCAATGAAAGTGGTTCAAATGGGAGTTTTAGAGCAAGACTAGACAAGAGTTTAAATGTACTGTGAAGGAGTTCAGATGTCCTTTAATTGTCTTTGTTGGAATAAGAAAAAAAGCTGAAGTCGAAGCCCTAACAATAGTTGTACTTAGAGCAATATTATTTTGAAAAACGAGGTCCATCTCTAGTTTCCTGTTAAGATACAGTGACAGTGACTTAAGATAAGGGGCTTTTAGTTTGAAAAACTTTTATTTTGAATGAGTGGAGAAAGAGGGAGAGAGAGAGAGAGAGAGTCTGACTGTCTGATGTCCATCGGGAGGTTATTCCATAAGAAGGTGGTATGATAGTAAAAGGCCGTTTGGCTTGCTCGCTGGAGTCCAGAGAACAGAGAAACCTGATTGGAGTATAAGGTTTAAGGAAAACAGGCAGGTAAGAAGGGGTGGTTACATCTCACATTGATAGGCAGTCAATGAAAGGAAGCTGAAAATGATGTAAAATGCCCTTTTCACAGTGATAGAGAGAGGGGAAACAGTGAGCAGGAGGTCTCCAGTGTAGCTGACTTTGCTTGATTTACATTTCTCAACAATATCTTGGAAACTTGTAGAGAATATCCATAAGTAGCCAAAGCTGACTAGTCACAGTTCTTGTGGCCTCCACATGCCACAACCACACAAAAATGCATCGTTACATTTTTGAGGTGCTGCATGTCAGCTATGGTGTAGCCTATGCTGGCTGCATCCATAGGCTGCATAGCTACATCATAATCCGGCTGTTAACCCAAGTTTTCGTCATATTTTTCATTGCTCAATGATTGGTATTCAAGTTTTTAATGAGCATTACAGCCTCAAGGGACTGCTATGGTCAGACACTTTTGGTTTGGTTACAGTATTCATTTCTTTGACTTATTGAGATCTGAATTATCATGTGGATGTGTAAAATTCATAGGAGATATTGACTGGAGAATCAAAAACACTACTTTGATCACTAAGTCAGTTGTTTTTATTGTTGAACATTTGCCCATTAGCAGTATAGTGTATTATCACAACTAACTGAAGATACAGTATAGGCCACTCGATAGTATGTCATGTGACACATGTGTGTGCTGTGTATGACTGTTATACATTTATGTATAGGTTGTCAGGCTGTCAGGTCACAAAAGAAGGCTGTGCCTCTCTGGCCTCAGCTCTGAGCTTCAACCCCTCCCATCTGAGAGAGCTGGACCTCAGCTATAATCATCCAGGAGCCTCAGGGGTGAGGCTGCTCTCTGTTGGACTGGGGGATCCACACTGGAGACTGGACACTCTCTGGTAGGTTTCACTGGCGTACAGTTACCCAGTGTGTAGATTTGTCTATATGCACTTCACTTTATTTTTTGTGTCTCCTCTGCTTCAGTGTTGACCATGGTGGAAGGCATCGCGTGAAACCCTTCATGTGTAAGTTGAGGTTTCCTGACGTATTCTTAAAGTCAGTAGCAGCTAATATAGATATGCAACCACATAGCTGCCAAGAGTTATAAACAGACAATACTTAATAACCGAAATGCAATACCAAACTTGGCAGCTGATTAGACTCTTGTCAGGCTATAAGTCACTATAAGCCTCAGAGATGTGGGGCAGTAGGGGCCTACTACACCCACTAGTAGGTTTTAGCATCTATTCACATGGTAGATCACTAATTGAACACGACAGCGACCTCTAGTGATTGTAGTAACTAGAAGAAGCAGAAGACAGCTGTATACAGTAGATGGTGTGAAATTGGTTGAAACCAACAATGTGAAGTTGTCTTTCATAGTTATTTCACCCCCAAACATGTTTTTCCCTAAACTTAACAAAGTGTATTTTTCAGCCTAAACCTAAAGGAGTCTTTTTGTTTGTGTTCAGTTTTACATATTAAAATGTGTTGCTTTTAAGTTTCACTTTCACTTTTACAAAGTAGGTAGTAGGCCCCTAATGACCCACATCTATGGTGCTTATAGCGACTGATGACGCCTATTTAATGGCCCGATAACAGTCGAAGTGGGTGCACTTGGTGAGGTTGGATGACATTCGTTAAAGGAGAGATGAAAAAGGAAAAAAACATTCAAAATGACTACGGTGAAGATGATTTGCCTCCATGTCTCAGTTTAAACCAAAATGTTATAAATGACCACATCAAAAACTTAACTTTCAGGTTTGAGTGAAATCAGATAGCATAATTTGAGACATTGGGGGAAAAAAATATGCAACCAAAGACAACAAACACAACCACTTCGGCAGAGTTACTGTACAATAATTAATAGCCAAAGGAATCATGAATTAGCCAGTACAAGTCAAGCTGTATTGTGTGTTGCTGTCCCATCAGATGCCTGTGAACTCACGCTGGACCCAAACACAGTGAACAGGAGGCTCTCTTTGTCTGAGGACAACAGAAAGGTGACGGAGGTGATGGAGGCTCAGCCTTACCTCGACCATCCAGAGCGATTTCACTACTGGAAGCAGGTTCTGTGTAGAGATGGTCTGACTGGCCGCTCTTACTGGGAGGTGGAGTGGAAAGGATGGGTCAACATTGGAGCGGCATACAAAGGAATCAAAAGGAAAGGAGAGTATGACGACTGTTGTCTCGGGGAGAACAACAAGTCCTGGGGTCTCTTCTGTTCTGGTACGGGGTACTCTGCCTGTCACAGTAAGAGAACAACAGACATACGAGGCATCCACTCGTCCTTTGACGCTGGCAGAGTAGGGGTGTATCTGGACTGGCCTGCTGGCGTTCTGACCTTCTACAGAGTCTCCTCTGACACACTGATCCACCTCCACACCTTCAACACCACATTCACTGAACCCCTCTACCCCATGCTCAGGTTCAAGTTAAAGTCTGGATCTGGTTCTTCAGTGTCTCTGTGTAAGTTTGAGGAGGAAAATTGAACTCCATTGTAGCGCAGCGACAGACCCACACTGAGACATGAATACTCAATATGAAACCACACACATGCACAGCTCAACCTACCACACTCTGACCTCGCTCTTTGTTTCTCTG
Organism: Pterois miles; assembly: GCA_947000775.1. NCBI lineage: Eukaryota > Metazoa > Chordata > Actinopteri > Perciformes > Scorpaenidae > Pterois > Pterois miles. Next base: position 1,286,507 of record CAMQGK010000567.1, on the reverse strand, counting down.
TCGGTTTATTTATTTATTTTTTTTCTCATTTATCTTGCCGAGTTATTGGATGCAAGACGGCAGGGTAAACACATTCACATCTGGGTTTCATTTAGATGCATTGATGTAGCAGACACTGATGGTCAAAATCCTATATTGTTCCAACAAATTAACAGAAATTCACATTGTTTTTTTACTAGGACTCTCAAAGTTAATACAGTAATGCCGCATTAACACAAAATCATTTTTAAGCCACTAATTTCTTTAACGCATTAATGCAATAGAGCTTCCGGAGGTTGTAGCGGCTCAGTTTTAAAGCTAGAAAGTGAAGATACTGGTATCATATGAAACTAGAAAACTTAAGGAATCCATTGGTACCAACCACGTTACACTTCTGTCATAGTCTTTTGCGAAGGAGGTTAAATAACACACCAATTTAGGATGCTCAGGGTATTAAATTTAACTGTTCGTGGCCTCTGACCTCCAGATATGTGAATATAAATGGGTTCTATGGGTACCCACCAGTCTCCCCTTTACAGACATGCCCACTTTATGATAATCACAGTCAGTTTGGGGCAAGTCATAGTCATTTTTATGCCGAATGCAGTACCTGGACAATATTTGTCATTGTTTTGTGTTACTGATTGATTTCCAATAATAAATACATACACATATTTGCATAAAGCAGCATATTTGTCCACTCTCATGTTGATAAGCGTATTCAATACTTGACAGATCTCCCTTTAAGGTACATTTTAAACAGACAAAAAAACTTAAATTAATTGTGACTGAATATTTTAATTGATTGCCAGCTCTAATTTTTACACAACACAACATTTCTCGTGGGATTCCCTTCTTGTTGATCTTGAGGTTATATTAAATATCCGTTGAGTAGACACTGGTTTCACAATGCTTCAAAACAGAGTTTCGATTTCAAAGGTGAGTGGAGACACAGTACAGGCACAAAACCTCAAAAGGGGGGAACAGTAAATTATGCCTTTGCTTTAAAGCTTGGTTTCAGTGAAAGTGGAAGCTTTAATTTTGTAAGTATTACTGAATGAATTTCATCATAAAATGTACAGAATATAGTACATCTTTGGGGGCGGCAGTAGCTCAGTCTGTAGGGAGTTGGCTTGGGAACCGGAGGGTCACCGGTTCAAATCCCGACATGGACCAAAAACTGAGTGTGAACTGGTAGCTGGAGAGGTGCCAGTTTACCTCTTGGGCACTGCCGAGGTGCCCCTGAGCAAGGCACCAAACCCCCAACTGCTCGGGGCGCTTGTCTGGAGCAGCCCCCTCACTCTGACATCTCTCCATTACTGCATGTGTGTGTGTGTTTGTGTGCATGTACCATGTATAAGTTAAACAGAGTGTAAATTGAATTTCCCCACTGTGGGACTAATAAAGGTTGATCTTCTTCTTCTTCTTCTTCTTTTACTGAGAACAACGAAATCCTTTTGGCACTTTATCCGGCATGTGAACTCTACCGTGTTTGTCCAAGTATATGTGATGTGTAATCCTACATAATTTCACCTAACAGTATCACAGGTTTTCATTGTGATGACAGCATGAAGAAATCTAAATAAAGTTTTTAAATGGAGGGAGGTCGCCCCCTTGTGGTAACCACAGCAGCTCTGTGCAGACTGTTAATGAACATGAACATCTTTTTCATTACTGATACCTGACACAAGTCTAAAACACAACTACAAGAACAAATCATTTACTTTTAAAATCACACATTTTATTTATAAAAAATTAAATTTACAAAAAAATATTCATAGCCTACACATATCCCAAGTTTTGGATCATTGATGCTGAAATGATTAAAGCAACTGTGGGAGCACTGGAGAAGAACAGGATATCAACACATCTGCATTCATGTCACCCAGAATCTAAACTGCTATCCTATTATTATGTAAGGTATTAAAGGCATAGTCTGCAGTTTATAATTTGATTGGATGTTAAGTATAATCCAGATGCTGTAAAATAGATTTACACATATCCAGGAAACAAGTTACTAAGCAAACTTTCACACAAAACCAGAGTAGAGGATTGTTTGAATGAGCAGTTTAAATCTGTTCACTATGAGGTTTCTGGGTGTTGCAATGCTGACCTCTGCTGGGTTTTACTGGTGACAACATGTGCAGGATGGCTGGTTGATGTGGTTGTACTCTAGGCAGGCACTATGATTGTCTTCTGGTGTGGAGGGTGTGGAGATATAGATACTGCACTACTGATATGCCGATCTCAGCCAAACCAGTCTCGGGGATCATTTTCAGTAAACACTCATTGGTAGTTTTTACTAGATGCTGATCGCATTGCAACATATGCGCTTTGCCTTCATTTAAAAAAGGTGAACCACATGTTTTATATTGTGGCTAATATTACAGTTAACATGACAAGATACAATTAATTTGTTGTGAAATCTTCTTCAGTGCTAGGCTTCATACTTCAGGTTTGCTGAATGGCAATATGAGTCAGTGCCCATTTTATCTGACTATGTGTCGATTAAAGTGTCTACTGAGTTGAACTACTGCTGGTGAGCTCACTGTGAACACCAGCCTGATCTCGCAGAAATATGAGCAATGTAACAAACATAGGCCTACCACCATCATTTCAGTCCTAGCAAGGCAGCTTTGTCGCCTGTGACTAAAAGTCTAAATAGTTTCTGAGGTGGCGCCATGTCATTTTAACACATTATTTGTCACCAAGTGCTGTTAAGAGGTTGTAGTTATTTCCCGGATTTCTGCGAGATCACACACTAGACAGTCGGTAGACCTACATGTTAGTTCTGGTCCGTCTGCTCAGTACTAGTTTTTATGTACAGGATCGTTTTCTCTCCCCTGACATCGTACACTTGGGATTGTAGATCATTTCATCCAATAAAGAGTTTTAATTAAGAGAGGGAACGCTCTTTGGGCTAACAAGCTTGCTACCTGCTAATTAGCTTGGTGGCTAAGAAGACAGCGACCTCACACACAGTTTATCTGAACAGCATATTTGCCACGTACTCCTGTCTCGCAACTGTCTGCAAACTTTTGTAGAGCACTTCATAGTCCGACAGATTATGGTTATATACTGTATATATGCAGCCATCATTGTTTTAAATCTAAGTTTACTGTCAGTCCTCTCCTTACAGGTTATGCAAAAAGCAAGACCGGAGTGCCTCAAGGACCATAGTGGAGTACATAAAAACAGAAACTAAAGCAAAACAAAGAAAACAAGCATAGGACAATAGATCATAAAAACAGTAAATTATTGATTATAATGCCTTCTCCTGCTTTGATAAGTCAAAATGTTTGCATGAAATAGCTCTATTTGTATGTCACTGTGGAAGCTTCATTGTGAGACAATCGTCATTTTAGTGTGGACGTGCCTTTAAAGAACTTCCCATTGTGCTGGAGATGACAAATTTCAGTGGCAAATATCGCAAAATCTCAGCAGATAGAAGGAAAAATATACCACGAGGGGTAAGTGAGAAAATATCTTGAGTGTATTTGGGTGACCCTAACCCTGAAGAAATATATCTAGTAAGTACCACTTTGAAATAGTGCTTAAATTAGCAATTTGTGAGAGTGCTTCTTTTTAGCAGCTGGTAAAGTGCCTGTCCAATAATGATTTATCAACACAAGAAAATCACTTTTCCTCACATCAACTTTATCACAAGTTTACAATGATTGTAAAAATCACACATTTACCACAGATATCATCAATTAACCCACCAGAGATGGTTAAACGTATGTATTAACGAAATTAATGACACGGCTTTGTTGAATACTTGATTCTGATTGGTCAGTCATGGCGTCCTACAGTCTGTTATTTCTTTATAGCTGACTGTTGCTACGTATAACAGACCGTTGTTATGTTTAACAGATTGTTGCTATGTTTAACAGACCGTTGTTATGTATAACAGACCGTTGTTATGTTTAACAGACCGTTGTTATGTATAACAGACCGTTGTTATGTATAACAAATCGTTGTTATGTATAACAGACTGTTGTTATGTATAACAGACCGTTGTTATGTTTAACAGACCGTTGTTATGTTTAACAGACCGTTGTTATGTATAACAGACCGTTGTTATGTATAACAAACTGTTGCTATGTATAACAGACTGTTGTTATGTATAACAGACCGTTGTTATGTATGACAAACCGTTGCTATGTATAACAGACTGTTGCTATGTTTAACAGACTGTTGCTATGTCTGCTATGTCTGTTGTTTAGCAGACCGTTGTTATGTATAACAGACCGTTGCTATGTATAACAGACTGTTGCTATGTCTGCTATGTCCGTTGTTTAGCAGACCGTTGTTATGTATAACAGACCGTTGCTATGTATAACAGACTGTTGCTATGTCTGCTATGTCCGTTGTTTAGCAGACCGTTGTTATGTATAACAGACCATTGATATGTATAACAGACTGTTAGACTGTTAGACTGTGTATAACAGATTGCTGCTATGTATAGCAGACTGTTGCCATATATGGCAGATCATTGCTATATATAACAGACCATTGCTATGAATAGCGGACTGTTGCTGTGCATAGCAGACCAACGCTATGTATAACAGACCTTTGTTGTGTATAACAGGCCGTTGCAACATATAACCAATCATTGCTATGTATAACAGACCATTGTTATAAATAACAGACCACTGCTATATATAACAGACTGTTGCTATGTATAACAGACTGTTGCTATGTATATCAGACTATTGTGGTATGTAATAGACTATTGCTATGTATAACAGACCTTTGTTATGTATAACAGACCACTACTATGTATAACAGACTGTTGCTATGTATAACAGACTGTTGCTATGTATATCAGACCATTGTTGTATGTAATAGACTATTGCTATGTATAACAGTCTGTTGTGTATAACAGTCTGTTGTTATGTATAACAGACCATGGCTATGGACACAGTTTTGATGTCGGACTCTGAAGGACGATTTTTTAGTCAAATTATTTGATTTCTTCAGTGAGTAGCCGTGTAATAAGCAGCATCATATACTACATATACTAGCTGGTTATTGTTGTGGAATAAACCCCTTCAGGGTGACGAGAGACCCTGTCGGCGTATATTCACAACAGTGACCTGCTTGCTGTACATTATCCCTTACAGATATCTGAATCGTATTTATCTACAATCTAGAGTCAAGAGGGGTTATCTTGTCATTTTGACGTCTTCTTATTTATTTATTTTTTGTCTTTTTCAAATAACAATTAAAAAACGACATATTATACCAAGTCTGCCAGTGCATATTTCTGGATCATCTCCCTGAGTTCAAGATACATTACTGTCCAGTCGCAGTCTCTCATGAGATCCAGTCGCAGTGGTTGTCCTACACAGCCAGTGTACTAGTTAGATCCAGTAATGGAAAGCTCACAGGTTTGATTCCGGTGCATCTAAACAATCAAGAGGATGAAGCAGCAACCACCATAGCTGACACCAGCGCTTCAAGATGCACTTCCTCTAGTGGCCACTGGATGTGTTGAAGTGAATGGGAAAACCTCAAATTTCTCTATAGAAATATACATTAGGCACATGTTTTCCCTGAGGTTAAAGCCCAAATATCACTTAATCTGATGATTAGTGGTCATTTTGAAAATTGCTGTCCTCCTAAGAAGATATTGAAGTTCAGAGTTTTCCCAAATTTAGGCTCCATCAACTGACGTTCCCAAACGCCACATTTTAACTCCCCTTATGAATTCATCTTTTGAATATGTACGTGTCCTGTCACTTCCCAGCCCTCTGGTTCTCGTCTCTCGCAGGGTCACCTCCTGGAAACATCTCCGGTTTCTCTGACAGACTAGCTCGCACTTTCTTCTTCTCCTTATACCTCCCAGAGTGGGACACCTTGACGTGGCGCCCCTTGCTGGCCGTTGTTTTATCCATGATCTTCTCCAGTCGGGCGTCCAGGTGAGAGTCGTGCACCACGTCCTCTGGGTGAGCGGCGGCTCCGGGGGCTGTGCTGGACCCGTGCTGGCTGCTGGTGGCATTGGAAACAAACTCTGCTGGGATTTCATACAGAACATTGGGCTGGGATTTTTTTTCTCCTCAGGAAAGTGAGCTTCCACCACCCTGGAGACGGCTCTGCCATGATGGATGAAGGCTGGGATGGAGGGAGGGCTGAGAAGAGGGAGAATGGGATAAAAAGAAGGTTTGAATAAAGAAAGAATTAGGCTGGGTAAGAGAAAAATATTAAGAAAGACACTTAAAAAATAATAATCTGCAACACACAAACACTGCATGTATGCAGGTGCACATCCCTTTCTTTATATGAGTATGTGTGTGTTTCTGTGTGTGTGTGTGTGTGTGTGTGTGTGTGTGTGTGTGTGTGTGTGTGTGTGTGTGTCCAGGTCCTATTCATCCATGACACACACTTTTAATATTTCAGTGTAATTCAATAGCCTCCATATGCTATGGATGCACACATGCTCAGGTTACTGTGTGTGTGTGCGTGTGTGTGTGTGTGTGTCTGTGTGTGTGTGTCAGTTTGTCACATCTGAGAAAGTGTGTGTTAGAGAGAAAGAGAAACATACAGTATATAGGAGGTCAGACTAATGGATATCTGGTAGTGTACATATATACTGTATGTACCGTATGTATGTACAGATAGAATGTATGATGTACAGTATGTATGTATGTATGTATATATTTATATATGTAAAATATGTACTGTATTTATGTATGTATAAACTGTATGTATGTACAGTATGTATGTATGTGCAGCATGTACTGTATGTATGTATGTATGAGTACAGTATGCATGTATGTGTGTACAGGATGTACAATATATACTGTATGTATGTACAGACAGTATGTATGCATGGATGCGTGTACAGTATGTACAGTTTGTACTGTATGTATGTAGAGACAGTATGTATGTATGTATGTATGTATGTACAGTATGTACAGTGTGTACTGTATACATGTACAGACAGTATGTATGTATGTGTGTATGGACAGTATGTACAGTATGTACTGTATGTACTTTATGTGTGGAGGTATGTATGTACAGTATGTCCTGTATGTAAGTATGTATGTATGTATGTATGTATGTATGTATACATGTATACTATATATTAATGCACCTTGTGGTTTTTAGGTTGTAGTGGCTCTGTTTTAAAGCTGGAGTGAAGGTACTGGTATCATATGAAACCAGAAAACCTGGTGAATCCATTGGCACCAACCATGTCATACTTGTGTCAGTCTTTTGTGAAGGAGGTTCAATAATGCTCCAACTTGTACTAAACTGTGGAGAGGAAAAAAACGCCATGGCTATTTTCAAAGGGGTCCCTTGACCTCTGACCTCCAGATCTGTAAATGTAAATGGTACCCACGAGTCTCCCCTTTACAGACATGCCCACTTTATGATAATCACAGTCAGTTTGGATCAAGTCATCGTCAAGTCAGCACTCTGACACACTGACAGCTGTTGTTGCCTGTTAGGCTGCAGTTAACTGCAGTTAATCTTATGATTTGATCATATTTTTTTATGCCAAATGCAGTACCTGTGAGGGCTTCTGGACAATATCTGTCATTGTTTTGTGTTGTTCATTGATTTCCAGTAATAATTATACACATAAATTTGCATAAAGCAGCCTATATGTCCACGCCCATGTTGAGAAGTGTATTAAATTTATGAAATTCTTTTTAAATCTCCCTTTAAGCTACATTTAGAACAGATAAAAAAATTGTTAACTATGAACAATCGTGCGATTAATCACAATTCAATATTCAATTAAATGACAGCACTAATTGGAACAAATGAGTTGAGATCAAACCATGAAAAACAACTACATACAAAACTTTTAGTATACCTTTCATAGTATACCATACCATATTGTGTCCCAACATGAATGGCCATTACATGATAAGTAACCAACAATAAGGTTAACAGAGAAAGGGAAAGGAATAAAAATAATGAAGAAATGATCTGCCGACACTAAGACGAGACCTCTGGCAGAGCTCGGTGTGGTTAACTGTTTCATTATTATCCACTTCGGCTAACTGTCCCAGCTGGCAGGCAAACCGACTGCAGGTCAGCTCCTGATTGCCTTCTGGCCTCGGGGCAAGTTTTCATAGCAGCTGAGTAAACAGAAACTAACCCACATTGTTTTATTGTTTCTTTTCTTCTCCCTCTCTCTCTCTTTCTCTATTTCATGAAGACGTGATACGCTCAGCTAGGTGATTATTGTTTGCCTCCCTTTGTCCCTTTTGATGCAGGTTGTATGCAACTTTGAAGTGACGGCGAGTATCGACTTCCAAGCCGCTCCGTGGTTGACTGCCTTTCAGTGGGAGGGAGTGTGGGAGAGCACTGCTGTGCTTGTGGTGCAGAAAACAAACTTAAAATAACATTTTTAAGATTCGGTGCTCCTATCGTGGTGTTATGCAGGCTTAATACCTGGAGTCGATCCCAGCTGGCATTGGGCGAAGGCGGGGTTCACCCTGGACAGGTCGCCAGTCCATCACAGGCACACAGAGACAGACAACACAGAGACAGACAACCATTCACACTCACATCCACACCTACGGGCAATTTAGAGTGATCAATTAACCTAAACAGCATGTCTTTGGACTGTGGGAGGAAGCCGGAGTATCCGGAGAAAACCCACACTTACACGGGGAGAACATGCAAACTCCACACAGAAGAGTCCCAAGCCGGATTCGAACCTGCGACCCTCTTGCTGTGAGGCGAGAGTGCTAACCACCGTGCAGCCCAGAATATGGAATTAATAATCAGAAATAAGCAAACCCCCCTCGATGTCCCCATTACTATGAAGGATTTGAAAACAAAATTAAAGACCCCCAAAAACAAAAAGCTTGTGGAATACTAAATGTTGTCAACATGCAATAGAATCATTTTTTTCAACATACTATACTATAAATATTTTTAAATACTATACTATGACTTTTTTGAGATACTATACTATGACTTTTATCGACATACAAATACTCAAACTATACTCAACTTTTTTTTCAACACGCTATAGTATGACCTTTTATTCAGTATACTCTACTATGACTTTTTTTTACATAATTACTATGATTTTTTTTTTTGCCACACTATACCATGACATTTTAGGACTCTTTTTTTGACATACTATAATTTGGCTTTTTTTTTTTTGACATAGTATATTATTACTTTCTTTGACATACCATACTATGACTTTTTATCCACATACTATACTATGCGTTTTTGGACATATTATAGTATGGCTTTGTTTAAACACACTATACTATCACTTTTATCTTGTTTTTAAAATTTGTTTTGACATACTATATCATGAAATTTTTTATGATTTTTTTTTAACATACAATACTAAGACTTTTTTCAACGTACTATACTTTGACTTTTTCTTTTTATCATACTATAGTATGGCTTTTTTCCGATACACTATACTATCACTTTTTAGGACTCTTTTTACAACATAGTACTTTATGACTTTTTTCCCCCCGATATCCTATACTATGACTTTTTTTTCAGTATACTATAATCTGACTTTTTTATGATCCTTTTATCAACATACTATACTATGGCTCTATTTGACATACAGTACTTTACAATATTTTTTTCAACATACAATACTAAGACTGTTTTTCATATATTATACAATGACATTTTTTCAACATACTATAGCCTACAGACGGATGGTGCAGAGGTCATTAATGTCGAGACAGCTTGCAAACAGCAAAATTTGCTAGTCAAAGTTCACATTGACACAAAAAACTTTTTAGGGATGTCTGAGTGAAGATGTTGGCATCATATGAAACTAGAAATCCTCAGGAATCCACTGGTACCAACCATGTCATACTAGCTTGTTAAATGTTGGCGAGGAAAAACTGGCATGGCCAAATCAAAGGGGTCCCTTGACCTCTGACCTCCAGATATGTGAATGTAAATGGGTTCTCTGGGTACCCACAAGTCTTCCCTTTACAGACATGCCCACTTTATGACAATCACAGTCAGTTTGGATCAAGTCATAGTCAAGTCAGCACTCTGACACACTGACAGCTGTTGTTGCCTGTTGGGCTGCAGTTTACCATGTTATAATTTGAACACATTCTTTTTAAATCATAAAAATGCTTGTCATTGCAATCAACTATGGACAATCACGCAATTAATTACAATTATATACTGTATATATTTATATATATGTTGCATACAATCTTAATCTGAGAAGAAACTAGTGCAACTGTCAGATAAATGAAGCAGAGTAGACGTATATAGTAGCATAAAATGGAAATACTGTACTTGTATTTAAGAACAGAGCTGGCTTTGAAACGCTATAGTCTCACCTGTTTGAAAGTTAGTGATATCTCTTTCCAGCTGTGGTTGACTTCAGCAGGTTTCAGGATCAGTTTCCAGCCTCTTCACTCCAAAACTCGTTCAACTACTGAATTCAGCCTTCTGGCCACAAAGCCGCTTTGTGGACCTGCATTCAACTTCCGCTGTCCTGCTGAGAGGTCTGCGCTGCGGGGCAAGTTAATAATAAGCTGTCTCAGCAGGAGAGCGGCAACTTAAGTCTCACCTGACGGTTATTAATCCCCGTTTCTTCTCAGAGGAGAGTCCATAATCCATTCTTCACCAAGAAGTACGGTAAGAGCAGAAGTGAAGATACATCTCAGGTGAGCAGCTCTGAAGGAGAATCAGGCCAATAAACATATTAATAGGAATGTTAAAGTGCTTGGTTTCGTCATCCTGTTGCAGGGGTTGGAAGTCTCTCCTGATGGTGGGAATAGTAAATCACATAACATACTACATGAGAGAGCTAAAAGTCGTAGACAGTCCACATCACAGCAGGGTTACCGTCCTTCTGTTATGTCATTTATTCTGGCTCTCTCTAGTGTCCACATTCACTCTTGTCCTAGGTACTGAGTTACAGGTGCTGTGGTTGGCCCCTCCCACACACACACACACACACACACACACACACACACACACACACACACACACACACACACACACCTTACTGTACTTGTGAGGGCTCTGGCTGAACTCACATTATTGACTGACTGATCTGATCACCTTAAACCACAACTCTATCCCAGACTTAATGTAATCTAAGCCTAGCCGATAGCTTGACCATCATCAAAATGATGATTATTTCAGTGGCTATGTCAACACATCAACCTTACTAACGTTAAAGTCAGAGCAAGCATAACTCAAGCATAACAGAGCTGATTATTCATCAATCATTCAACATATTCTTGGCAAGTTCACACCTTAGTTTGATTTCTTGCTGAGTTTCGATTATAAAGATAAGATAAAATATGCCTTTATCGATCCACAGAGGGGAAATTCAGGTGTTACAGCAGCACAAAGAAGAAGTACAAATAAATAGAGAAATGAAAACAAGAATATAAGCATCAATGAAAATAAATAAGAGGAATACACAACTAGCAAAAGAGTAGAAACTATACGAAACTATACAAGAATGAACAAAAGCAATTAAAGACAAACTTACAATGTAGTGACAAGTTAAAATGCCAAGTTACAAGATAAAGGAAAAAAAAAAAAAAAATTTTTTTATTCCCCCGGGGGAAATTCGGGGATATTCAAGATAATGTGACATAATAGCAGCAAGTTATATATACACAGTGTACACCAGAATAATAAGTACTGTGTCAATACAGATTTTTCCAAGCCAGATGTTGGTTTTTAAAGTTGCTGAGGTGTTCGGGCTGGTTTGTAGTGATGTCAGGATTACTAAAGTACTCAAAATGGTTATGAGCAGGCATTCAGATAGGAAACAGCCCTGCATTAAAACAGCACAGGTTAGTGGAGGCATGCTGCTTCTGCTTCAAAACTACTGATGGACACCTCTCCTCATTTTCTGCATTGAGGTAACAAATGAACAAATGAATAAATAGATAAATAAAGAAATGCACTTTTCATTTCTACAACTCTCCGAAATCTGAATTTCGCCTAGGACACCAAAAGAGCTAGAGCCGGCTCTGGACCAGGAAGTCTATATGGAGTAAAGAGTAATGTGTTTTAAGACTTTTCAAATGCCGCAACACTGCAAAATCACAAGGTAAACAATAGAAATTGACACTGAAGTGCAACTTTTTGATTCCACGAAGTGTGTACAATGCAAGGCCTGGTGCCTCCCTAGATTTAGCATTTTAGTAGCTACAGTATACAGTATATCCTCATCCATCCATCCATCCATCCAGCCATCTATCATCTGTAACCTCATCCTATTCAGGGTAGTAGGGGGCTGGAGCTGATCCCAGCTGACATTGAGTGAAGGTGGGGTACACCCTGGACAGGTAGTCAGACTATCACAGGGCTGTGAACGGTTTCACACCTTTAGAGTTAACAATGAGCCTAACCTGCATGTCTCTGGACTGTGGGAGGAAACAGAACCGGAGAAAACTCCCGCTAACACGGGGAGCAAACTCTACATAACTCTAGTTACAAACTATTCAAAAGCATTTAGGCACATTGTGATACTCTACAAAGCCGGTTTTGTTTTCACATCGACCAGCTGTTGATAAATGAATTCTACATGGGATTTTCCAGCTGTGAATGGATGACTGTGCTGCGGGATAAACTGCTCTCTGTACAGTATTCATATCAGCTACTGCTTCTGGAAGTAGGACAGGAGCTAATAAGCAACCAAGTTATAATCTTCAACGTGGTCGCAAAAACTACACACACACACACACACACACACACACACACACACACACACACACACAGCATATCTTCAGATCTAGGATGTGTTTATTCTGTCTTATCTGTATGTCTACCCTTGTACTTTGATGATTACCTAATATAAAAAGAAGTAGTAATATTGGATGACTGAATATCTTAAAGGGACACTCCACTGATTTTCCACATCGGTTTACTCCTCATGAGGAGCACCACTCAGCCTGAGATAAATCGATATCATTAGGATTATCTAAAACTGGACTTGAGATTAACAGAGAGTCTGTGTTACTAATGGAGCACACTGAATTTGAAAGGTGTGGGCATTTACCAGCTAGGCAGGATTTGATGAAAAGACGCCTTTTGTTTTGAATGCAGTGTTTGTGGAGCAGGTCATAAATTAGAAACTAAAAGTCAGGGCTCTCGGCCTTCGCTGCTTCAATTTCGATCACAAGTCCGGTTCTAAATCACCGCAGTACCCCTTTAAAACTCAGTGATGTTCATTAGGCGCTTACACTGAATCTCCATGGGAGGTGAAGCTGATGGATGGCTGACAGAAAAATGTGCTCATTTATGTCAGCAGTGCGTCATGCAAATCAGGAACAATAGGGCTGCTGTGATTTTAATCCGTGTGTCCTCATCTCTTTATCAAGATCATTGTGGCGGCCGTTAAACTGTTTTTCATGAGAGCGAATAGGCTGCTCTTTGCTCCTTTGTCTTTGATTTCCTGTATTAAGATAAGGCTGGTAGAGGATTCACAGATGTACACGTGATATGAAGGAACACACAATCACAGATAATGTATCGGCCATAACATCCGTTGAAGCTAGGGATGCTAATTTTGAAAAATGTTCTTAACCGAAAACCGACCCTTGTTAACTGATCATTAACCATTAACCAAAAAGACCTGTGCAATTCACCGTCAGGGGAGTTACTGTAGCAGCCATGGTGCTGCGTTCACTGTCTCCAGTTCACTATCATGAGAGTTACTGTAGCAGCCACGGTGCTGCGTTCGTTGTCTCCAGTTCACTATCATGAGAGCTACTGTAGCAGCCACGCCTTCTTTCTTTTTTTTTCCCCTTTTCCCTATCTAACTACTTAACCACGGTGCTGCGTTCGCTGTCTCCAGTTCACCGTCAGGAGAGTTACTGTAGCAGCCACGGTGCTGCGTTCGCTGTCTCCAGTTCACCGTCAGGAGAGTTACTGTAGCAGCCACGGTGCTGCGTTCGCTGTCTCCAGTTCACCGTCAGGAGAGTTACTGTAGCAGCCACAGTGCTGCGTTCGCTGTCTCCAGTTCACCGTCCCAGAGCGTTAGCAGCCACGGTGCTGCGTACAGTGTTGGGGACATGCAGCCACTTTCCCAGTAAAAGTCTCCACCACACATTTAGTTTAGTTTAGCTGGTTGTCAGCTGTGTGTCTGCCAAGACCAACGATAGGGATTATCTGACAAACACTGCTAGCGTTGCCTGTGGCATCCTGCCCGCTGTAACCTCAGCAAATATCCGACAGACCGTGTGTGTGTGGCGGCTGTGAGTGTGGGTTTGTTGGTGCTGCTATAGCTGTGAGCGTAGGTGTTTATTTGTCGGTGATTAAATACTACGGGGCTACAGGCTACAACTCCTTAGCTGGAAGTCCAGAGCCAACTTCCTGTATCTGCGCCCTAGTGGTAGCATTTCATTATTAAGAGCCGTGGACATACACCTACCATCACTGAAGCACACAGTTTAGCAGCAGGAGGACGTCTGTGGCATATTAACATATATCACCTGAGGGTACCACTGTATCACTCATAGAGAGACGGAAAGAAAGAAGTTCACCCTTCATGCAAACAGCTGACCTCTCAGCAAGGCACTGGGTGCACATGCTTTGGTCGAGTATTGCCATCTTGTGGTGAATTTGGTCAAGTGCATCCTCACCACCTGCTGCACTGAAGACAGAATAATATTGATAGAATGGTCAGAGCATGCAAGCATATATCTGTATTTTCTATATTACAATAGACCACATGACTACTCGTATGTTGGGGAAGGGTTGGAGGACGGGATGTTCAGGGGGAGATAAATAGTTAACAGTAGATGCCACATACGGTAGAAGTGGTGTACATCATCTGAAAGACGGGAGCCTGCAGATTAATTTAAGATGCAGTTCAGTGCCGTGTCAAGCAAATTAATAAGAAATTAAACAAAATCAGAAATGAATTAACAATTAAAATAAATTGTGAAACTGTATGAGTGTAGAACATGATGACATACAGTAAGTCTGTGATGTCCATCTCCATGCTCTATTACGTCTCATCTTGCAGCAATTTTTGGGTTGACACCATTGGTCACACTGATTTGGTGCTAAATTTATTTTTTAAAACACGAGAATTGATAAAAAATAAGTCAGTGATCCCTCCAAAATAGCACATTAAGACAGTAAGACCTTGAGGAACACCATCGAAAAAGACATGCTGTGATTTGGGGTCAAAAACGTTTGATATTTCTAAAAGAATTGCATTTTTCGGTGATAAGATGTCAAGCACTTGTTTTCTGCTCAGAAATGTCTTATTGTCAGTCTAGCTTGGAAAGCCATCCATCCTCTGAATGCTCTAGGTCTCTAGTTTGTGGCTGTAAAGTTTCATGAGGCTCTGAGTATCCTAGAAATAGGATTTAGGATAGATAGACTAGAATTATTGAGGATAATAATTTTGCTCCATGTTTGCTGGATGTGTAAATAGACAGTTTGCTATCAAGGTCAGCCATGGTAACTTAAAAGGGGACCAGCTCAACTTACACTCAGCTGAATGAAGCAGCCTTCCTTAAGGTGTAGAAATACAGCGCCAAGCTTTGGCACAAACCTCCCTCTCTCCAAAAGAAACTGTTAAACATTTCACAACCATGAGCTCATATCAAGAGGCAACTGTTATGCACAGCACTAATAATAAGTATAGGCAGTGAGTTGGCAGACTCATTACATTCACTATACATAAAATGTATTACCAAGCAGGTTTCACATAGAAGGAACTGACTGGTGTTATACAAGAAAAATACACATAAACATAGAATAGGAAAAAATACATACAAATATTTAGGTTTAAGTCACATTATATATAAAAAAGAAATAGAAATAAGAAATATGTAAATTATGTTTACTCCAATATATTACAGTGCAAATAATAATGGTGAAAAAATCAAGAACAGTGTAAATAAATAAGAATATTTCTTTAAATGTACAGCAAAAATAAATGCAATATTGCACTGTTGAAGATTATTATGGGATTATACAGTAGCTGCTGATAAAGGGGGTTTAAAAAAATAATAAACATGTTGTATATAATATATATGTTTTGTATAATTATACACACTTTGCAATCAAATGAACATATCTACCATTTTCTACACCAGACATATTTGATCCTAAAGGAAAAGTAACCTTTAACGACTGTACGGCAATATTTGATGTCTAGACGTTTAATGTTTGAACAGTTTCGTTTTTGTTCTGGTTAGTCGCATGGAACTTTTTATAGTGTGCTCCATGACGAACACTAAACTGTGTTGCATATTGTCAGTAAGGGCAGCTGGTTACAGACAGTCGGCATCGATGCAGACTCGCTGTTGGAGGGTTTTTGAAACCTCTTCCACTCCCCGCTGACCGGTTTGGGACGGCACCTCATATGGCAAAAAAACAACAACAAGAAAACGGAGTAGAAGTCGGTACAGAAGGGGTGGTTTGGCATTGGGCCTGTAAGTGGGTAGAATGATGTAGGGGACGGTGTGAGAAAGGCTGAATGTCTAGTGCAGTATATACAGTTTTCACCGCCCCCTAGTGGACAAACAATCAGCTATTACAACTGGAGCTGAAGCCTTATGCTTATGTATATGGTCCTTGTAAGTCATGGTGGATATGAATGTGAAAACTATGACGTTAAAGTGTTCCCAGTGCCTTCTCTAGTATTACTCAACGCCCCTCCCACCCTCCCATCCCTCGCCTCGTTACTGAAGGTGGCATCGGGAGGGGCCAGTGATGAGGGTTATCCATCAAGACACACACACACACACACACACACACACACACACACACACACACACACACGTTTCCATGACTTTTGAGGACATTACATTGACTTACATTCATTTCCTGGAGATGTGCCTTAACCCTAACTGCACCTTCTACTTGCTTAATCCTAACCCTAACCATACCCTAACCCTAAACCAAGTCCTCACCCTAAAATATAATGCTTTATTTTATGGGAATGTGCATTTTGTCCCCACATTATATACTGTAGCTGCAACATACATTGTTACTGTCCAGCACTTTCTCTAATCTAATCATCTAGTTGTGAGCTCAGCAGGTCAATTGAAACCAAACCTCGACAAGCCAACAAACCCTTTTTTAGGCCATAAGCTATACAGCACATCTTCCCTATACATCACCCCTATGCAAAGGCTTGATTTCTCAAAATATAATGAAACAAAAGTAGAAGGTAGACAAATTTAGCTGTCACTTCATTCAGGTATTGCACACTTAACAACGTATCCTCATACAACGATTTGTGCCTTACAAAAAGTTATTGTTTGTGCGTTTTCTTACGAATGTCCAGCAGTTGCCTTAGCAATCCCCCCGTGGTGTGCCAGTGTTTAGGCAATAAAATAACCTGGTTAGGTTTAGAAAAAGATTGTGGTTCAGGTTAAAGTAAGTATGTTTGAAATACTTGTTTAAGTTTAGGAAAAAAACCCCAAAACAACTTGGTTAGGTTTAGGAGAAGATCGTGGTCGTATTAAAATAAGTACGTCTGAAATACTTGTTTAAGTTTAGACAAAAAACCCTGACTTGGTTAGGTTTAGGAAAAGATGTAACAAGTCAACACTGAGGTGAAAATAACTACAGAAGTAGTGTTACTTTCACTCTCTAAACAACGCAACCACACTCCTCTTGCACTGTACTGTTGCTGTCAAAGCTTTTAGATTATACTTAATGGAACGCGCGGTGCGTTTTAAACGCTAAAGGCTGCCTTGTGCGGTGGTATTGATTGTCGAGAGCCGTGACAGACAATCGTACGGTCATACTGTCATACAAGGATGTGAATGTAGGCTGGAACTTTCCTCGTAAGTGGAAAGTTTCTGAAAGCTCCGAGTTCATGACCTCTGACCTCATCTATATGGCTTCTAGATTGGGACAGTAACGTTAATATTGTCGTTGCTGTTGCCCATCTCGTAAATGCGGTAATCACGACCCCATTTGAAGGCACCAAGTGATCAAACCAAACAGTCAATCAAAGGTTTTGATCAGGATTCAAAGTGACCAATCAAAGCAGCCACTGTCGATTCCATCCCCACCTCCAAAGTCTCAAAAGTCGACTTGACGAGCGAGCGAGTTGAGCAGTTGTGAGCGCTCATGTAGTAGAAATGCTCCCTTGCGAGGAGGCTTTTCTGCTCGCGGATACTGTTCTGTGGGCTCGTATCATATGCACGCACCTGGTTTTTATGTGCATGGGTTTTGAGATCAATTTAACACTATACTCCTGTCTATCACCACAGTGAAAAAGAAGTCCTCTCTTATCGAGCCCCTTTCCAATGGAAAAGCCCCCCTATAAATATCAGACAGTCTGAATCTCTATCTATCTGGGGTGGAGAGGAGGTTGTGCTGCTCTGTCTCTATCTGGTGATGGCGGGAAGCTGCTTGACATCCTCCTGGATCCACCT
Organism: Pterois miles; assembly: GCA_947000775.1. Lineage (NCBI taxonomy): Eukaryota > Metazoa > Chordata > Actinopteri > Perciformes > Scorpaenidae > Pterois > Pterois miles. The sequence goes on along the minus strand of CAMQGK010000567.1, from coordinate 1,268,178 downwards.
CTTCACCATTAATTTTTATCATTTGGATTGTCTATGTTGTATTTTCATTATGTTGTAACTCTGTACACAACTTTTGCACATCTGTCCATCCTGGAAAAGGGTATCCCTCCTCTGTTGCTCTTCCTGAGGTTTCTTCCATTTTTTTCCCTGTTAAAAGGGCTTTTTGGGGGGAGTTTTTCCTTATCGGTATAAAGGACAGAGTGTGTCGTATCCTGTACAGATTGTAAACCCCCCTGAGGGAAATTCGTGATTTGTGATAGTGTTCAATACAAATAAAACTGACTTGACAGTTCCACTTTGGAGATACTCAAACACATCAACACTCCATGTCCTCCGCCTCTCCCTTTCATTTTATAACCTCCCCTTCTCTTCTGATCTTGTCCCTTCCTCCCTTTCTCATCTTTCCACCCCTTTCCTTCACTGCATCCATTCCTTGCGCCTTTTCCATATCAATTCTTTCTCTGTCGACACTCCCATCTTCCTCATTCCCTCCCTCTCTGTAATATTTCTCCATTAGGCAGGATTTTAACCACCTCTTGTATCTCCTATTAAAGAAAGTTCTGCATCGTTTAGCACGACTAGCGATCAGTCACTGTCACAGAGCGACAACCCTCACACACAAAGACCATACATGTTCTCCTGAGTACACATGCCTAAATAGATATATAGTAGATATACAAGCTAATGGGTACCACACGTGTACCCACAATGCTTAGCTAGAAATCCACACTATGTGACACACACACACAAAGCAATACCGTGGCATGCAAGACTCCATTTGTCACTGTGGTAACGCCTGGCTGTGTCAGAGGAGAAAAGGGATGGAGGGATGCTAATGGAGAGGTGGACAATGGAGAGAACCGGGGCAAAAATGGAGGGAAGCATCGAGTGATGAAGGGCAGAGAGAGAGAGAGAGAGGGATGAGTGAGTAAAGGAAGTAGAAAGACAGAGAGAGTCAGAGAAGCAGTAAGGAAGGGAGGGTCAGAGGTTAAGGATGGAGGTGTGGAAATAGGGAGGGAGAAAGGGATGGAGGGAGGCATGGGAGGAGGAGAGAGAAGGTATCATTAGTCCTCTTTAGCTTCCATTATGAAGATTAAAGTGAAGACTGCCTGTTCGTCTTAACCCTTTCCACCCTCTCTGTGTTGGACTAAGAGATTCCAGCTCACTTCAAGCACTTTGGAAAGACGATCAAAATGCCTTATAGGTCAAACAAATCAAGTGATCTCGTACAAACGAGAGAAATCCCAGATATTTCAACGAGTTCAAAAGTTACTGTAAGTCAAAACAGACAAATTTAACTGTGAAAGACAGGAGTGCCAAGGGATGCGAAGAGAGGTAAGTCACCTAGGGTGGCAACAACCGAAGCCAAGAGGAGTCTGGGTGGGTTTAGCATGAAATATTTACGCTCATCCCAATAATTTATGACTCATGAATTGGACGAACATAACAGGAAGAACTACAGCCTCATGGCTGTACCAGCTACTTCCAGACGATCACATTCGCTAAATGGTTAACACAAGCTGAAGAGATTTTAATGTTTTGTTCCACGACACATTTGTTATACATCAATAAATATCCCACTCGTGAATTTTAAAGCCTTAATATGTATTTCCAAAGGTGGTCTAAATGAGACTGCTAAATGCCATCACGCTGACTCGTCCTCCTGTACAGCTTAGTTCATACTCACGCTCATGCGACCGTGGGGAAGTTTGTCTATAGCCTAACGTTAGCTTTTAACTTCTGCCGATTGCATTCGCACATAAAAAATCATAAAGCGCTGTTCATTTGTGAAGATTACCTCGCTGAACAAGACATGTATCATAAGTATAAGTATCATAAACTTTGTTCATCACCAGCTGATTTTCTGCTTTTTGTTGAGGGAACCAGGGAAGATGCTAACTACCCTGGTTGGCCTACAAAAATACTTCACCCCTGGAGAACTCAACGGAAATGTCAACCTGGAAAGACGACAAGATTCGGGAACTTCTTTCAGTGAAGGCCGGCACCAAACCGACAAATTCAAAGACCCATGTCCTGCCTCCTGCACTCGGTACCCTTGCACCAACCCTCATCTAAACCATACAGAGCATTTCCAGTTGGTGAAAATCTCCTGTTGTGTGCTACATGTGAGAAAGGGAAACTTCTTGAAGCGTAGTTCATATGAGAAAACAGCTTAAGAATCTGCAGCCCTGCTGTCTCTATGAGGCTGTACTCGGGCACAATGGTGCTTTGAGCTAAATGCTAAGGCTGGCATGTTAATATGCTGGTATTTAGTATTGTGGTGTCCAACATGTTCACCATCTTATTTTAGCAAGTTAGCATGCTAATATTTGCTAAGTAGCACTGAATAAAAAGTAGCTGAGGCTGACGGGGAAGCCATTAGTTGGTGGTCAAAATTCTGACCAGATAATGGCGCTAGAGGAAAAGTCGTAAGGTCGCCAAAGTATCCTGGAGGCTACATGAATGTGTGAAATTACATATCAATCCATCCAATATTTGAAAAATTCACCGAAAACCACAAATCTCATCTTCTCCCAAAATATTGAAATCCATTCAATAGCTCATTTTAGTGTGGCCAATTGTGTTCCACACCACACATCACCACCATATAAGCCATAGTTTTTGCACATAGCTTTATGTTTGGATTGATGAACAAAATCCCAGAAGCCCTCAACACATGGTTGAACCTTAAGCCTATTATCTGTGCATTACATAGAAGTCAATGTAACAAGTCATTTTTATGGTATTTTGCATATTTTGGTCATTTTATCCAAGTACATTGGCAACCAAAACACCTCCCAGGCACTGTAGTGCTAAATACAGTTTCTTGTGCAGTACTGTTGCAGCTCTCTTCTGCGAGACTTGATGCATTAATTGTAAATGGGGGGCGGCAGTAGCTCAGTCTGTAGGGAGTTGGCTTGGGAACCGGAGGGTCACCGGTTCAAGTCCCGCCATGGACCAAGAACTGAGTGTGAACTGGTAGCTGGAGAGGTGCCAGTTTGAGCCGAGGTGCTGAGGTGAGCCGAGGTGCCGAGGTGCCCCTGAGCAAGGCACCAAACCCCCAACTGCTCGGGGCGCTTGTCAGGAGCAGCCCCCTCACTCTGACATCTCTCCATTGTTGCATGTTCGTGCATGTGTGTGTTCGGGTCTGCATGTACCGTGTATAAGTTAACAACAGAGTGAAAAAATTGAATTTCCCCTCGTGGGACTAATAAAGGACTATCTTCTTCTTCTTCTTCTTCTTCTTCTTCTCTTCTTCTTCTTCTTCTTAAATGATTAGTGTTTTCAACTAATACTTCTGCAGGCTGCAGTGTCTCCTCTGGAGGGAGCTTTTGAGGTGATTTAATTTAGTTACACCAGGAAGGTTTTGTGACACTGGCACTGATTAATAGTTGTCTTGCCCGAGGCTGACATAACCATCATCCAATAAACCCACAGACATACTGTGGAGAGTAAAAATTAAAAACAAAAGAACAAATTTCTCAAGATCATTCAAAGGGAGATAGAGCGACATGTCCTTACAAGCTCACACTGAAGTGATATATACCACTGCCGTGTCATCTGACTCTGTGGACTGCCTTTGTGATGTATTGTCCCTGTTTTCAGTCTTTGAGCTTTCCATTCATTCTCATCAAGTCCCCCATCCAAGGCATCCTCTTGTCTGAGGTGCTCTTTTGTTTTGGAGTCACTTGTTAATTAGATTAATGTTATCATGTGGATATCAGAGGACAAATTAACAAAGCCTCAGAGCTTTATTCTGTTTCTTTAAATTGATTTTTAGCTCTTCAAATATGTTTTTTTCAGTACTGTAAGCAGTGTAATAATAATTTTATTTACCTCCTCTTCATCATATCATAACTTATCAGCATGGTTCGACTAGTCTAGGTGCAAAATAAAAATGTTTTTGCAAGCTGGGTGAATTCACCCTGAAAATATACTTCCTGCCACTGCTGCTTTCTGAGCATATGTATGTTATCACAGTGGAAAAATGAACAAAATTAAGTAAATTTCAAGTATGATGTTGATGGAAGCTCATATCTGCCACAAAATCTATGTTAAAAAATAGATGAAAATTGACTTACTATTTCATAACAATGACTTAGTAAGACAAAAAAGTAAAACAGTGGTCGTAGTATTCTGTAGTTATAGTTTGATATACAGCCTACTAACTTTGATATGCGTGAAAACCCAAAGTAGTCAATGTTAAATAAATACAAAAATTACATTGTAAAATAAACAATCACATGAATAAATTCACTGAAATACACAAGTGAACAATTACAAGTGAACAAGAAATTATCAAAACTCAACTTATTACTTTTAGAGATGTATTGGATATAATTTTAACTAATTATAGACATTTTCTTTTCAAAATGCCCCAAAATGACATTTTTTCAAATGACCCTTGTCAACATTTTCCATATAATATTGAACTGCTAATATTCGCTGCTGCCATTAACAGTCTTTTCACTCCGATGCTGCATAATAACCCATAATAACCCTGTGAGTGTGTACTGTGTTATTTACAGCAGCAGCCTGATAAATGCTTCAGATTTACTCTGGCGTTGTTGTTACTCTAGCTCAGTGGTTTCCAACCTGGGGTCAGGGCCCCCCTCAGGGGGCCGCCAAAGATCGCAGAGGGTGTGCCAGAATTAATCTGATCTGAGGCTGTCAAAATTAGATTTGCACATGCATAACTAAAATCATAATATCACACTTACTGGATAATTCATACAAAAGTCTGTCAATAAAAGAAAATAATAAAATAAATAAAATATCAAAAGATGCGGTTTTTTTTTTTGTCTACTTCGTGGGCCGATTTAAATTCAGTATTTGTGCACAGTTACAGACAAAAATGAGGCTGCACTATTGTATGTATCCCATAAACTGTTGAATTAGATTCAAGTTGTGGCTGTGTTATTATTATTATTATTAACCAAAAGTCAGCAGTTGAAAAAAGATAGATGCAATCATTTCAAAAAGTCACATCATGCAAAATATTCTGCTTCAGTCCATATTTGTAGGCATGTAGCCAAAAATATCATTTTCACAGTAAAAAAAATTCAAAGGGAGGCATGCACATGTATTAATGAGGTGGTCTAGAAACAATCCAACAGCACCATAAATTACATTTATTTAACCATAGTAACAACAAATCTGTTTTGGCTCTAACACTACTATAGTACATTATTTAAGTTGTCACAAACAATAGTAAAGTAAAACAGTAAAATAAGTTGGAAACCACTGCTCTAGCTAACAGGTGCTAACTGGCTAAATCTGATAGCAGCTGAGCTTGGTAGTTTAAGGGGGCGTGTGATTGGCTGAAAGGTGACAGTGGGCGTTGCTTTCCTTTTCTTATCTCAAATTAACCATCTTTTTGTACATGTATGACATTTGGCAGGCATGTAACGTGGAGATGCACAAAAAAGCCTCTTGGAGGTTTACCGAAAACTCAACAGGAATTCAGCCATTTGATTTTTTATGTGCGATTTTCGCCCATTTTTAGCATTTTATGGGCCATGTACTTTAACAAACTCCTCCTACAGATTTAATCAGATTAACCGGAAATTTGGTCAGGACCATCTAAAGACCTTAAGGATCAAAAGTGATTCAAACGGTGAGTTTGCGCTGAATGATTTATCCGTGGCGGCCATTTGAAGCCATTCACCATGACACAGGAAGTTGTACTGTACATAGTCCGATCTGCCCCAAAGTTCTCAGATATGATAAGGATCTAGTCATATATATAGCGCCCTCTACAGGCAACAGGAAATGACATGTTTTATATTTTTATGCACTCCTCCTTGTAGGTTAACCAGATCCACCTCAAATGTGGTCAGAGAAATCTTAAGACCTCGACGATCATCATTGTGAAGATTGTGAGTTTTTGTTGTGCCATTTGGCATGATTTGTCACGAAACAGGAAGTTGTTGTAACTTCCGCATACTTTGTCAAATCTGCTCCAAATTTCTCAACCATGATGGCGGTCCAGACCTGAGGTCATTTATATACCAAATAGACTCATAGCCCCGCCCAAAGTCATTAGCCACACCCCCCTTCATAACTCATGAACCGTTTGTCGTAGACTCTTGTGGAAGGTGTCATATCGCTTATCAGCGTTTCGGTTTCATTGGTTAAGGTTTACCACTCCCGTAACATTTAGTCACGCCCCTTTTTATAACACATGTACGGTTTGTTGCAGACTCTCATAATGCTTATGTTTTAAAGTTATGTAATTTCTTGTTGATTTCCAATGCATATCTTGAAAATCCATCAAATTTGCTCACATTAAAAAGTACTGTAACATTTTGTTTACTATATAATAGTTATGTAGAGAAATAAGGATACACAAATATACACTGATACACTGACACATACATTCATTAGTCACACACCTACCTCTTTAAGCACACACACACAAACACACTAGAACCACATAAAACATAATGCATGTTAAGGATGTGCAGCTCTCTCTCTCCCTTGGACTCTTTCCTGATTTCCCTTCCCTCTTTCTCATGCATGCAAACACAAGCACCAGCATGCATGCATAAAATTATGTGCATGCACATTACAAACACACACACACACACGCACGCACGCACGCACGCACGCACGCACACACACACACACACACACACACACACACACACACACACACACACACACACTTTGATGTAAATCAAATCTCTGTTGGCTGCAGCTTTGTCTTTGTAGCTTTATGCAAATGACCAGTTAATAAATGCTGGCTAATGAATTCATTACATGCTATCTGACACACACACACACACACACACACACACAATGTGATCTGCATAACAATTGACAAGCTTTGGCTCAATGTTATTCCTCATTTAAAGACATAATGTAACATAAAATAACATAAATATTATAACATAACAAATTGTATATAGGGACGTGTATGGCCAATTCTTTGTTTGTGTCCTCATTTTTTGACATTTAAGTTTTTTTTTAAATGTATTTTTAAAAAAAAAACACGATTGTGATCAAGTAGAGCTTCGCATGATTCCAAGGGCACAGACACTAAGACATGGTATAGGATGTATAAAATTAGTTCAATAAATGAAAATAAGGAGCATATACAGAGGAGACAGAGCCTGTCCACAATAAAAAACATAGACTCATACAGTAGGATGCTTATTTCTACCACTGCATTCATCCAAATTCCTCCATATTTCAGGAGGCTGCAACATACCAAATATAATAACTGAAAAGGCACATTTCAGTAATGTTTTATTCATTTGTCCCCTAAGAAACCAGCCCAGTCTTTGCTTGTTACGCAATGTTATATAAGCATAAAGGGAAATTTGTAAAGTATTTAATGCTCTTATCAACATGGGAGCAGACGAATATGCTCTTTTATGCAAATGTATGTATATATTATTGTAAATCAATTAACAACACAAAACAATGACAGATATTGTCCAGAAACCCTCACAGGTACTGTATCAAAAATACACTCTAACCATAACATGCAAACTGCAGCCCAACAGGCAACAACAGCTGTCAGTGTGTCAGTGTGCTGACTTGACTATGACTTGGTCATAGTCAGTTTGGAGCATCATTTAACCTCCTTCCTGACAAGCTAGTATGACATGGTTAGTACCAATGGATTCCTCAGGTTTTCTAGTTTCATGTGTTCCCAGTATCTTCAGTCTAACTCAACCCTACACCCCGCTACAACCTAAAAATCGCACGCTGAGATAATGTGTTAAAGAACTTTGTGCCCTCAAAATTAAATGAAAAACGCATCTTTTATAACGATAATAAAAAACTTTTTTAACTACAGATTTGCATCATCTATAACAACTAAATGAGAATTTTCGGAAAACGAAAATGAATATCTTTCTGACGAGAATGCATCAAATTGAAAATAAAACGCATGAAACCCCGCATGGGCACAAAGGGGTTAATTAGTTATGACAATACACAACTCACTGACTTGCCACACTGAAGTGAAAGCAAGAAAAATCACATTCATTATGAACAAGCACACACACAAACACATTGACCTGAACCATATTGTTGCCTGGACAAACTGCATCAGTGTATTCTTGTATGATATAGCCTGAAGCCATCTCCATTACCATAATAATTCATGCTAGTAATTTTCTGCTTTTCCATATACTTTCACTGTCGGTGTTATGCTTCTGCAAGAGAGACCACAGACACTTTATCCTAATGTCTCTCCTGTCGTCTCTCTGCTCTACGATCATTCTTTGTGTCAGGCACTGTGACCTTTGACCTTCAACGTCCATATAAAGCTGAAAGACGATTCACTGTGCTTTAATTACCACACTTTGCCCTAAATTCTGGCTTAATTTCCTGAAAAGATTATTATCATTATTATTATTAAACAAAAACAACAAGAAAATATAATAAAAACAACAGACAAAAACATCAATAAATAGAGTTAAAATGTATATATATATATATATATATATATATATATATATATATATATATATATATATATATATATATATATAAAATGGACAGAGAGGGATGATAAAACCCAGAAACACAACAACCAACAGAGCTGCATCCACCGATCTAAGGCACATAACGGTCAATAAATCCTTGATTTATTTGGAGCAAGGCTCTTTAATGCAATAGTTGTGAGTAAAGTTTTTAACATCAATACGTAGGCTACATAACAGGCAGCCAGTGGAAGTTGGCAAGCACTGCAGGCTGTATTGTTCTGCACCAGCTGGTGAAGGATGATACAAACATAAAGTGCATTACAACAGTCCTGGCGGGAAAAAAATAAAAGTATGTATGACCTTATGTAAATCAGAAGGTGACAGAAAAGATCTGATTTTAGAGACTGTTTTGAGCTGAAAGAACAACTTTTGGGGTTATTATGTCTAAAAAATGTATCTTTCCTCTTTTACTACTTCCTGGTATTTTGTCACTTGTTCTACAACACCGAGCGTCTCGTTTTGTCTTGATGACTTCTATGTAAGCCACGACTTTTGGTGCTGAGAAATAAAGCTCGCTAAGTGCCAAAAACTGCAGTTCTTTTCCTCACGGAGGTGAAAGTTTACAATCCGATGTCCAATTAATGTTGGATGCCTGGACATATCTGCAGAAGATCACAAGGGATGGATCAGGCATCTAAAAGATTGTTTCTCAGGTGTGTTCCAGGAGAGGACATACTGTCTAATATGAGGACAAGTGCACAAGACAGGGTTGACTGGCACTGTTGTATTTCTATATTTCATATTTCAGGTGAAAAGTGATGGTAAAAAAGGGCCTTAAACTTGCATTCCCTCTACCAGCCAGCAGGGGGCGACTCCTCTGGTTGTATAGAGGTCTATGAGAAAATGAGCCCACTCATGAGTTTATGGTCTCTGTCGCTGGTTTCAAGTCTTCTTCAATACAGCATGGTGTTCATTTAGTACATTATGGACCCATTTAAAGTCAAATAGACCATAAAGCAGGGGATGCTTCAGGACAGGGCTACCTTGTAACTGACAATTGCTACCACTGCGAGTCGTCTGTGTTTTGTCGTCTAACTTTTACCCTTTCCCTGTGTTTTCACCTCAGCGATTGTGTGAAACTAAACACAACAAGGCAAGGCACACACAAGGCATCCTCTCACACTGACAATCCCAAGCGGCAGCAAGTGGTAACTTTAAAGGTCTAGACTGCCCACAGTACAATTTTAAATACGGTTTCCATACGTTGTTAAGTTTCCTCTACTTGCGCTTTCCAGTCTCACCATTTAACCCCAGTGCATGCTGGTGGCCCCGCAGGGACTGACCAATCAAGAAGCAGGAGGGCCACGGGCACTTCCTGTCAGCAATCAGCGCCATTCAGGTGTGATGGATGGATATCACACACACACACACACACACACAGAAAGTTGTTTTTCATAAATCTTCAAGCACACACACACAAACACACACTCTGTCTCTGCAGAGTGGTTGAAGTTAAACAGTGCTTGGTCCGTGACACCACCATCCATTACACTAAAACAGGAGTGTGTGTGCCAAAACCTGACACTGCACAGACCCTCTGTGTGTGTGTGTACATCATGTGTGTATTAAATCTCAATCAATAGACTTTACTTGCCCTCCACCTCATTCTTACCCTCTTGCCGTTCTGTCTGATCCTTGGCCTCCCTCTGTTTCACTCTTTTATCCCGTTCTTGAATATCGATTCTCTTCTCTCCATGTTTCTTCCCGTCTTCACTCTGAGGTTGTAAAACATGTTCTCCTGTCGCTGGGTTGATCATGAAGTCACTGTGGAATGGGACAAAACAAGAAAAAACTCGCTGGGGGGAGAAAGCAGTCGGCGGCTGGTTAGCTTAGCTTAGTTTAAAGACTGGAAACAGGAAACAGGAGCAAACGGGGTAAGAAAATGTTCCTATAATTAAAATTTACTGACTGACATGTTACAGCTCGTGTGTTTAATGTGTACAAAAAGTTGTGATTTTACATGGGGTTACGTCCTGGACTAATTTCTTGGCTGGGAGTAGTTGCCAGGCAACCAGCAAAGACCAATGGAGGCAGATTGGTCCCAGCCAAGAAATAATCCAGCACGTAAACCCCGTTAGGACATAAACTTTCAACTTTTACAATGCATCTTTAACGTGCACATAATCAGGTTTTTAAAAACCGACAGCCTCTAGCTCATCCCATGTGTGTACCCCATGGAGGTTAAGGCTTTGGTGGTGGCCAAGGTTTGATGTCAACCTGTAGCCCTTTGCTGTGTGTCATCCCCTTCTCTTAAAAAAACCTCCATAGAATCCGGTTTCACTTGCACACATGCTCAGTTCATTTGGTCCAGATCAAGGAGAAAATGATATGTTGTTGCCTATTCTTTGGCTCCTGCTCCCACTAACTTATTACAAATAAACCGAGAGCTGTAAATATGAAGTTACACAGACAGGTAACTGGGCTGGGTATTGTTTGTAGTACTGATAGCACTACCCCTAAAGAGATACCAGTAATTCATTTACTTTTTTTTTTTTTACTCACATTTAATATCCATCATGTAAATGGAGGTTTTATGTGTATCCCATTGTCCAGCTAATAGCACAGCACTCATACGCTGCTGTTAACCGCGTGCCAGGACGGCGTCGTCGTAGAAGCATAATGCCCAGTCGCCCAACCTCTGTCTGTTAGCTCTGTCAGCACTGCTGCCATTGTTAGCACTGTTAGCATCATTAGCTGCGAGCCGCATTGTTGAGAGGCTACCCTTACTGTATGGATTGTAGCTGCTGCGGTAGTGGCTAATCAATCAACCAATCAATCAATTAATCAACCAATCAAGTCGCATTAAATCGAAGAATGCTTAAGGTAATGCGAGCAAAACCATAGAAATAATCATTTACTCTAGATCAGGATACAAAAGGATCGATTGCGGGTGTCGTTTGACTAGAGAAGTTTCGATACTACTTGGTACTGGGTTATTTGGTATCAAGTACCCAGATCTACAGTTTGGTGATGGTACTATATGGACCCACGGAGACAATAATTCTGATAAGTGACACAGTTTGTTGGATGTCATGAGATACCACTGCCTTTCACCGCCCACAGTCTCCCTCCAATCCTCCAAAAATCACCAAAACATACTGCCATCCATTCAAACTTAAGTCGCTGCCGGTGCTACGGTAATGTTTTACTTCCATCCTTTTGAAGACTTTGTCAATTTGGTGTTTTTTAGACAAGGACGAAATAGAAAATAACAGCGAGTACGTCTCCAAATCTTGAAAAGTATCAGGTTCTCGGTAGCAGCAAGAACAGAACATTGAACAAGAACATTGTTTAAGGTCCTGGGAGCACATGATGACTGGCAAAAGAGCAGTATTTCATCAAGCCTTCCCAGAATATATACGTATATAATATATATATACTGTATATTGTTTCTTTTTGTGACCTTGGAAAAAGATGTACAACCAAAAAAACTGGCAGAGGAATTAGAAGAAATTAAAAAAATTACTCAGTTTGAGGGGCTCAGCAAAATGGCAAAACAGTATGTTCACCTCATGGGTCCAATGGAGGATTGAACTGTTGGAACAAAGGATGGAGAACTAGAGCGGTAATCTTGTGCTAATGACATTATCATCACTGGGCTGGATACCAAACATTGCAGCTATGCCAGGGCTGCAGTCGGTGACCGACAAGGTCACACTCTGGAGCAACAAGTTGTCCAGTTCGTGAACAGTAAGAATATAGAGTCAACAAACATCAGCCTGTCACACTCTCCCATGCAAGGAAAATAAAAGGTTGAAGTGCTGAGACAGTCCAGAAATTGAATGGGGCACTTGACGGAGAGAAATGCTGAAATGGCAAAGACTGGCCGTATCCTCAGAAAGCGAAACAAAATTCAAGCAACGTGGACAAGGAATGGAAAAGTGTTTATAAGGTTAAATGGCCCGCCAGAGCAAGCAAAGGTGGTTGTGGTACAGAATATGAGCATTCTGGATCAAAGGAAGTAACAATGTAGTTTTGCTTGGTTCATGTTTGGAAATGTACCCTGACAGGGAGCATCCATCACAAGACAAGACTTTACACCACCTTTAATTTAGCTTTGGTCATGTCATGTTGGAGGGTATGCCCTGATGCAGAGTCAGAATGGAGCTTGTAGCAAAAAATTTTGCAAACTTTATTTTTGAACCACTTTTTCCTTCACAATACGACCAAAGATTTTCATTTTCATACTGAAGAAACTGAGAGAAGCAATCTTTCTGATAATCAAAATTCCATATTTGAGAATAGTTTTGACAAGAAAATGTGTGACGAGTTAAATCTAAGTTTTCTAAAGCTGACTGAACAGAAATCATTTAGTCTTGAAAATAACATTGATCCAGAGGCAAATTGTTATCATCACTATAAATAAAATTGTGAATATTGTTCTGAGAATGAGTTTAATAATCTTGATTTGGAGGGGTTTTCAATCATACACTTTAATAGCAGGAGCCTCTATACAAGTTTTGTTCAAATCAAAGACTATATTGATCTACAGAAGGCTTCTGATACTATAGATCACAGACAATCATTGATAAAACTCGAGAGTATAGGTTAAGAGGTAGTATAGGATAAGAGGTGTAGCTTACTCTTGGCTGAAAGCTACTTAGAAAATAGACAAAAACGTATGCAAATTCATGATACTGTGTTTGGATTTAGGATGGTCACCTGTGGAGTACCCCAGGGATCTGTGATTGGCTCAGAACTTTTTATACTTTGTATTAATGATATTTGCAATGTTACAGATAAGTTGAAATTTGTAATTTTTTTTGAAAAAAATCATCAAGACTTGGACTGATGTTAATAATTTGTCGCTAAATTCATGGTTTTTGGAACTCGAAAATAAATTGAATTAAAGATTTGTGTTGCTAGGGGTCACTGATCATAAACTAACATGGAAACAATGTATTGACTGTATCAGTGGTAAAAGTCAGTAGCAATCCTGTATAGATCTGATGATATATTGAGTTATAAGGCCTTGCATATAATTTATTGCTCACTTGTACCTCCTTATATTTCTTACTGTGTAGAATCGATCTTTAAAACAACTATAAATTCAATTGTTTTACTATAAAAATGAGCCATACATATTTTTAATAAGGCTGGTTACTGTGATCACACTAATCCACTGTTTAGAAGCTCCCATGCTATCAAATTTAATGATTTCGTTTATTATAAAATAATACAAATAATGTTCAAAGCCAAATCAACGTCACTCCCAGATGGTGTAGAAAAGTTTTCTTCACTACGGGAGAGCAAATGATATGATAGTATATGATCTGAGCGGTATTTGCAAGTTTGCAATACAAAAAGCTAAAAACAGGTATTAAAAGGAGATGTATTTCTATGGTTGGGGTCAAATTATGCAACAATGCTAATAGAAATGTAAGAATGTGTAATTTTGGTTTTCAAAAGAATGATTTTCAAAGCTATTTTTGAGGGTTTCAAGTCACTACTTATTATGAAAACTGTTGACTTTGTTAATACTGTTTGTACTGTTTAATATGTGTGATGACTGAATAAAAATACTACTGCTAAAAATACTACTACACGCAGTTATAAGCAGAGCATTACTGTGACTGGTGTGTATATCTACAGTATGTTCTCTGGTGGTTACAAAGAGCTCATCAATAAAGAAGTGATCATCAGCATTATTAGTTTTATTAGACTGCAAATCAACCGCATGCTATAAATAATGATAAACTCGCCGACACACTCTCACTTTGTGTTCATAGACAAGAATTTCCCTTTTTTTCATGATGCTCTCACAACTTTCAACAACATATTGTTCGTGTTTTCCTAAAAATGTCCAGCAACATGTAACAGATGTTAGTTTCCGCTCCAGTCTTTTCAAAATAAAACCACTTAGGTTTAGAGTGACTTGGTAAAGCTTAGGTAACAAAACAACTTAACTTTAGGAAAAGATGGTGGTTTGGGTTAAAATAACTCCAAAAATCCTGACTTCTGGTTTCACACGGGACGTGAACACCGGTCTCCTGGGCGAAGGTCGTGTGATTTTTTATGGTCTATATGATCATCATGAAAAAAATTTGAAATTTGCATCTATATACACAAATCAATATATTGAACTGCAACTGTGCAACTGGGCTGAACTAGTAGAGACAGGATGAGACAGAGGTGGGATTACTGAGAGAACTACAGACTATTTAATGGACTGAATGATAAAGGAAAGACTTACATAAATAGAGTATATACATTGCTTATGCAGATTAATTACAAGTTCATAGTTTATGACATCTACTCTCACACAGTCCTGTGCTTGGTCCGTTTCTCAGATCCTCTCACAGCTGTCTGCACACTGACTTTGTTTCTGCTGTTTGGTTCGTAGATACTCATTTTCAATAGCATATGTTGCAATATTATACATATTTCATTTTGAGATGGGCTGTCCTATCAGCTATAGGAGCCCTTTACACAAAGCATTTGAAATGATTTTGAAGCTAGTTTATTAAACATGATTGAGTGAGAAGTCTGTTTTCAGTATGACATATGGATCACTTAAAAAGGTGACACCTAACAAATATAACTACTTTTTCATCCTGCCTGCAAGCACTGTATTTGAAAAGCGCTCTATACTTTAAGTTGAATTATGAACTTAAGGTAATTCGTTTCTTTTAATTATGTTTTTTTCTCAAACTGCACACGTAAACATTTTTTTTTTTTTTTTTTGAGGAACAAGCTCTTCACCTGCTGTGTATGTATGATTACCAATTAAAGGAAACAGTGAGTGATCGGGCCAGTGTGGAGCACAGATAACACCCACCTCATGTTTCTCCCTCGGCTCACCATCAATATGAAATTCTGATAATGAAATTATATTTAAAATGTAGCTGCAGTTTTTGAAATCTCTCCTTTGTGGAGATGAAGGTGGTGTTGGTGTGTGTGCGGGTGGAGGGAGGTTGGGGGGGGGGGGGGTGGCTGTTAACGCTGCGAGCTGCTGAATGAAACGGTGTGGGGAGTCGGTGAGTGCAGATAAAGCCCTGCTCATGTATCAGCCTGCTCACCTGTCTGCAGCCACACCGCTGTAATGGATAGACACGAGCTGCAACCATCACTCATACTCACAGTGTGTGTGTGTGTGTGTGTGTGTGTGTGTGAGAGGGACAGAAAGGGAGTGTGTGTGTGTGTGTGTGTGTGTGTGTGTGTGTGTGTGTGTTTTGTGTGTTTGGTAGTGGTGGGAGTGATTATATGTCTGCATGGGTGCATGACACAGAGAGACAGAGACAAAGTGTGTAGCTATGTGTGTATTTGTGTGTGTGTAATTTCTGTCTGTCTTTCTGTCATTTTGATTGATACTTCTAACACTGACACCATTTTAGTAAAAGACTCTCTCTCCCTCTCTCTCTGTGTGTGTGTGTGTGTGTGTGTGTGTGTGTGTGTGTGTGTGTGTGTGTGTGGGAGGAAGGGGTTATGGGAAAGGGTCATCGGAGGGAACCGATGTGACGGACAGCTGGCAGGACACATAGGGCGCTGGAGCAGTAAGGGGTGAAGAAGTGCTGTCAATCTAAAAAAAACCCCAAAACAATCAAAATAAAAAAAGAGGTTGGAGCTTTTATTGTGGAGGAGTAGGAGCAGGAGGAGTTTTATTTTGGAGTCACATCATTTTTATTTAACCGTGTGTTATAGAAATGATGACAAAGTCTGGACAAACAACGCTACAACATTGTTGAGTTCTGCTGGGTTCGGGATTCTTCGTGCTAACTGTGTGCGTCTATGTGCATCATGTGCTGTAAGTAGATGCACCATCTCAAGCCGAACTTAGGTCCGTATCAGATGAGTCCTCATCTTGTTATTTCGCAAACAAGACCAAATATGAGGCAAGAGGAACAGGCAAAAAGTCCAAAAGGGGCAGGCAAGGCCCCGAAACAGTCTGGAAGACCTCAGCTCTCTACTCCCCACTGGTGAGGAATGAGTGGAAGTGGGACGGTACACTGCAGGACTAATGAGGGGATGGGGAAGAAGTGGTCAGGTGATCTGGCGATGGCGGGAAGCACAGGGTTACTGCAGGGCAATTGGAAGTGGACGTAATCACCATGACATCACCCATTGGTTTGTGGACAACAGTTTTGAATCCTCGAGTTTGACATTTTGGCTGTCGCCATCTTGTTTTTTTAATTTACTAAATGAACATCACGCTGTATTGAAGAAGACTTGAAACTAGCGACTGAGACCATAAACTCCTGTTTACAATGTTTACTGAGGTAATAAATCAAGGGAAAAGTAGGCTCATTTTCTCATAGACTTCTATACAATCAGAGGAGTTGCCCCCTGCTGGCGGGTTGATAGAATGCAGGTTTAAGACACCTCAGCATTGGCTTCACCTCTCAGAACTGGAGGTTTTTGCCTGGGAACAGCAGGGATGTAATGACATAGCAGACACAGCAACACCAGGTGTAAATGTCTTTAAAGTGAAGCCTCCTTGCCTAAATAAAAAGTTAATCTCAGTAATTTTCAGTAATGACCAATGGAGAAACTGAAATTAGCTTTTGAGGTTTTAATTTCTTGTGTAAGAAATGTATTGAATTTGTTCTTTTAGATAGTTTCAAGAGGATATTTCATTCACTTCAGTACAGCTGGTTCAAAGTACCATCTAGTAACCACTGGGGAAGTCTGGCTTAAACCTGTAGTCGGCAGAATGTTTTTTGCATCAATGGGCAAATAACCTTTCAGCATATTGTAATTCAAGTAATCTGAGAGAAAACTAGACTTCGGCACCTCCTCATGGCTGTTTTAAGGCTTTAAAAAAAATCTAGCAGTGACGGGAGACTTTGGCCAATCACAGGTCATTTCAGAGAGAGAGTGTTCCTATTGGCTAAGGTGGTGGGCGGTGCTTGGTATTGCTTGGTGAGTGATTGACAGCTGCTCAGAGAAGCCAGACTCCAGATCAGCTCTGATTGGTTGTTTTCCTGCGGTCTGTGAAATTTTGCAGATGCTATTAGGAGCACCGGCGGACACAGAGGATATTGTGACCGTTTTATAAAAATGACTTTTTTAAAATTATATTTGCTCCAATCTGTCTTCTGCAGCTTTAAGTCCAATTTTACACATAAAGTTCAGTTTATTCCTCATAGCTGTACTCAGCCAGGGTAAAGTGGTTTCTTTTGCACCGAAGGGAGCAATCCGAAGTTTGAAAATATAACCCTGATAATGTCAAGGGTGGTTATGTCATCATTTATAACCGAAAACCTGTATTACAAACTGGAAGTATAGAGTGTTAAAAAAGTGGGCATTTAGGAGGCAGGGAGGGTCCCATGAGAAGATGCTTTCAACTTGCATCATGGCAAATGAAGGATCCAGAGGTCTTGGAGTTTGACCCTTATTACAGAGGAAAGAGTCAATATATGAATCTCTGCTGCTTCAGTTTTGATCATTCTTTTAATCTCTTGTGAGACCCTCAATTTGACGTGAATGTGCCTTAATGCATAATACGTTTGTTATCCCTGTGATTTGCATTTGCAAAAACATCACAGAAAAGCTGGGCAAACATTCACGCTGTGTACACTTTCATTTTCTTACATCACCTGATTTGGATACATAATGTATATATAAATCTCTCTCTCTCTAATATATAGAGCATACTGTATATACACGTAAACACAAAAACAATGCACACAGACCTTCCTTGTTACAAGCCAGATGCCCACGTCTTCCTTTTCAAACACCAGGGATTGTTGCCACGCCGACCCCTGGGACCTGACCTCTGGAGGGGTGAAAGGTCAGCCTCCCAGCCTGCAGCTGTTGCCACAGTGATGAACGGCATCCTGAGAAGTGTGAGTCTGTGTGTGAGAGAGATAGAAGAGAGAGATTATTTATGCATCTGCCAGAACCTCTGTGCATATGTGTGTGTGTGCTTGAAACTATGTACATTTAATGAGCAATGATGAATCCTTTTGTGCATGTGAGTGTGTGAGTGTGTAAGAGACAGACTGACTTTGTTCGGCATCAGTCTGGAGTAGAGTTCTGCTAATGTCATTAAGTTTATTACAATCTGATTATGGGACAGCAGCAGGTCCGGTGTGTAACTGGACCAAACACAGGGCCACACACAGAGCAACTTACACTCTATATACTGAACACACACACACACACACACACACACACACACACACACAACCCCTACAGAACAACATGTACACATCTGACACACACACACAGACCAGCAGAGGGGCCCTGTGTCCATGTCTACAGGGAGTCAATTTGCCTCAGGCCAAAGGAATGACATCACGAGAGGAGGTCAAAGGTCATGACAGGGGGTTGGTAGTGGTGTGTGTGTGTGTGTGTGTGTGTGTGTGTGTGTCGCACAGAGAAAGAGGGGCAGGAGACGGATTTAGCCTTCAGAAATCATCTGTTTTCCAGTAAAGCAGAAAAACATGATTAGTTAATTAGATTAATGTCCAATTAATCAGTGGGCTTGAAATTACAGACAGGTTTCAGCTTCCCTCACATAAGATGTCAGCTGCTTCTAGTCTTATAGTCGTATGCTTTCCATTGCTGCCCAGTAATGCCTAAAGTAAGTAAAGCCTAAACTGACGCGTTAGATGGTTTGTGAATACGAACTATCTGAGAAGACATCACTGGAAACTGTTTGGAAAAGGCAGGTACTTTCAAAAAATATTTGGCAGGTGACTGGATGAACCATCTGTCAATCAAAATCTAGCCAGAGTGATCGTTTCCGTTTAGAGGCGAAGTCCCGTCCCATGCAGTGGACCATTGGGACCTTATTTCAGCAAAAAAATGAACTGTAGTCAACTTGCAAGGGACAAAGTATTTTTTTTAACCTGTTTCAATTGCACCATTTTAAACAGAATTTTGCAAGTCCGGAAAGTCTCAGTTTGTCATGAGGTTGTGGTAGTATCAAGTTTAGTGTGAAACCGCTCAGTGATCTAATGTTACATCTCTCGTTGTCACTTAGCTGTGTTCCACATCAACAACACTACATAGATAGCTAACTATATTCCATGTCACCAACTCTTGCTAGCCTCCTAACTTAACTATGGTACACATCACCAACACTAGCTAGCTAGCTAGCTTAGCTATGTTCCATGTCACAAACACTAGCTAGCCAGCTATCTTGGCTATGTTTCATATCACCAACAATAGCTAGCTAGCTAACTTAGCTATGTTTCAGTCACCAACACTAGCTAGCTAGCTAACTTAGGTATGTTATACATCACCAACACTTGCTAGCCAACTAACTTAGTTATGTTACATATCCCCAACAATGGGTGTGTCTTCTTTCTAATTAAGCATTTTCACAGTCTGATGCTCTGATCCTTCCTGGACTTGATAAATAAATAATAAATTCAAAATGCAATTCGGGATCGGGACTTTGTCTCTCCTGAGAAAAGACTTCAGTGCCGTTCTTTGCTCTCCTTTCAATGAAGAAATACTCTCCAGTTCTGGAGTTTTGGCCTGAAGCTAATCCTAGCTGGCGTTGGGCGAAGGTGGGGGACACCCTGGATGGGTCGCCAGTCCATTCCAGGGCACATAGAGACAGACAATCATTCATGCTCACATTCACATTCATTAGTTAACCTAACCTGCATGTCTTTGGATTGTGGGAGGAAGCTGGAGAACCCGGAGAAAACCCACACTTACATGGGGAGAACATGCAAAGTCCACACAGAAGAGTATAGAAATGTAATGTTACGAGCAGTATGAGGGATGGAGACTCCACAAGACATAACATCAGTAGCTAAACATCATCAAACTACAACTTCAGGGAAGTATGAAATCAAGGCAATGTTGACTTATTTGACCTTACTTTTGTTTAAGTAACAAACCTACTTATTTTATGTGACAAACGTATATATATTTTAACCCAAACCATGATCTTTTCCCAAGCCTAACCAAGTAGTCTCGGGTACCTAGAGCATCATAATCTGAATCTTATAGTAATGAGGACTGGTGGAATGGGTAGAAGGGGTCCTGCTTGATAGATAGGGGGAGTTGGGGTGAACCAATTGTTCTTTTATGTTGGACTTTTGTTTTGTGTTTGATAGTGAGGACATTTTGTGATCTAACCCATCCTGATGTCCTTTTTGATTGGTCATCATCACATTACTTCCACCTCTGCTTCAACAGTCAGAGACAACAGCCAGTGTAGAACGGTGCCATGTTAAACCAAAATCACCACAATCCCCAACTTATTCTTCAGAGGAACCGTGTCATTTGGCTCACAGATTTTCCCACGTCAGCTGTGGGTGTGGTCACGACAAGATGTAGATGTGAAAAACAAAGTACAACGAAAGAAGAAAAAACACACATCCATTCTGCTCAGTAAAACTAGCTCACAACCTCTTGCCAGCTGGAATCTCACCATCACTCAGTTATAGCCACAGCCATTTTGTATGCCAGGCTGCCTAAATGCATTGTGGGAGCAGGACGAATGTTTATGGTGATACGTGTATTCTACCTTGTGTTTGCGTGTGTGTGTGTGTGTGTGTGTGTGTGCAGTCAGCAGGAGAGGTAGAAAACAGCAGTTGCCTATGCAGAGAATCAAGATACACAGTGGGCTTGTTCGCTAAGAAAATAGATATCATTAGCTAGCTGCACACACACACACACACACGCACACACACACACACACACACACACACAAAAGTAGATATCATTAGCTGGCTGTTTAGTATTCATACCCATCCACTCTACCTCTCCTGCACACTCGCATCGAGGCAGAAATTAGCCAGCAGCACCTGACACTCCATCATGATGTCACAGCGGGATTTGGGTGTGTAGGTGTCCATCTGTGTGTGTGTGTGTGTGTGTGTGTGTGTGTGTGTGCACCACATTAGAGGCTGGGAGGAATAAAAAGCCTCCAGCCATTAGCTACCTAACACACCCTCTGCTTCCTGGAGGGAGAGACACAGAAAGACAGAGAGACAAAGAGAGAGAGAGGATGAGTGGACATTTAAGAGAATAGTTAGATATACAGTGGAGGAATAACACAATACGTAGTAGTGTTTACGATGTCTGAGACTATTGTGGTCTTCCAGGAAGTTGTGTAAATAGTACAGCATTACACAGACGTTCCGCGTGTCGTGAGGACGCATTTTTACAGTGTCGTTTCTACGCCACGCATCCGAACTGCAGCAACATATGCGGTCAGGTTGAGGCAACAAAACTACTCACTTCAGGTACAGGTTCAGAGCCGGCCCTTGTCCTTTTGATACCGGATTTGGAGCCCCCCCAACCGATGGCGGCCTATAGAACCCTAACCCTACCCATGTGAACCGCAACACACATCAGACATCACAATGATTTAAAGACAGTTTTCATAAATATCTGTATTTATTTTAATATGTATAAACGATTGGCCCCTGATATTGTAAGCTTCACCACAATTTATACTTCTATTAACAAATAAGTGCAGCCTTTGTTCAATTGTTACCTCAATGCAGAAAATGAAAAAAATATTTTATGTTTTGATTTTTTTTAGAGGGCAACCAGCACCCTAGGCAACCGCCTATATGGCCTATGCCTTAAGCTGGCCATGCCTAGGTTTAGGCAACAAAACCACTTAATTATGTTTAGGAAAAAATGCTATGCTTGGGTTTAAAATGAATACATACGGAAACAATGTAATATAAGTAGAGAAAACATGTCACAAACACCACTAAAAATTGTATAATAGCTTACAAAACAAAACACTGGCCACCTGGTTAAAAGTTCTGTGTTTGTTGGATCCATCCATCTTAATATCTGCCTGCAATAAGCAGTCTTTCATGCTTTTTATTCTGTGTCACTAGCTCTGAGCATGCGTTTTACATTGGACCCAGTATAGATTATGTGGCGTACAAATGACACGCCAAAAGTGAGAAAAGTTTTGCGTTGCATGCTAAATGCCTTGTTTGTTCTTGTGGCATACGTACGCCTTTCCGTGCAAATGGGCTACTGAGTCGCATTTTTGAGGGTAATACAAAAGTACATTACAAACTTACTATTTGTAGATTTTATGGCAAACACTGAATATAGTTCAGCAAACTCAAAACACCCTACAGCCACGCTTACAACACTTTGAGGCTGTATTTACATGCTGATCTATAATATTTACCATGTTCAACATTGTAGTTTAGCATGTTAGCATGCTAACACTTGCTAACAAGTGCAGCTGAGACTGATGGGAATGTCGTTACTTTTACAGGTATTTAAAAGTACTAAAAATGAAATATTATGGAGAACAAAGGGATCACCATGTTAGCATCGTCATTAGCCGTGTTTCCATTCATTTGTCAAGCAAAATGTCAAAAGTTGGCAGCATAGGGTATGCGTTGCACATTTGCTAATAATGACACTATATAGAGCAATATTTTTTGTAGTTTTTTGTAGTGGTAGTCTTACCCCTTTCAGAAGTATCTCATGAGGAAGAAGTAGTAGCAGTATGAGTACGTGTGGATGTCTTGATCTAGATTGCGCATATTTATGGAAAGACTGAAGAAATTGGTAAATTGTTTGTAACACTATAAATTATTTCAATTTATTGTTGGATACATTTTATATACTATATATAAGAATTTGTTAATGATTAACATATTATTAGTAAACTTTAAAAAAATTGTTTGTTAAACATCTATAAACATTACATAGATGGACCAGATATTTATAACACTTTGTTAATGGTTAGTAATTAGTTTGTAAACCATCTATAAACATTATTTGGATGCTATTAAATTATAATTATAATACCTTGTTAAAAAGTTAATAAATACTTTGTAAAGCATCTACAAACATTATTTAGATAGACAGTTAATACTTTGTTATGGTTAATAATTGGTTTCTGCTCCATCTATCTATGTGATATTTATAGATGTTTAACAAACGATTTCTTAAAGGGTTACAAATCATTTGGTTATACTAACAAATACTTAATATAGCATATATAGCAGGTTTTATGAAATAATTGTTTCATATTATACAAACTAATGCTAAAATAACATAAATTATAGCATTACTAATAATTTGCAAACACTATCATTATTATCATTTTATTGTTTGTTAACAGTAAAGTTTAATTAACATTTATAAACGATGGTTTATTGTAAAGCTTCAGTTTGGATTCTTCCAGTCCGGCCCCTGCCTGATCCGACTCGAAGCCGTCCATATGTGAACTATTGATCTGCATTGATGTCTGTGCCCAATCAATGACCTTCACTTGAAAATTCTCCAAGCGGAGAGGAGACGTAGGTGGAGAAGTAATGACGTAAATGTGTTAGTAGTGATATTGTAAATCAGAGTGAGGCAATAAGAAATGGGACAGAAATCGACAGCTGGCAAAGACCATGGATGGACACCTAGAAATAGCATTAAGGTAAACGTAACAAAATTATGTATTGCACAGAGAGAGAGAGAGAGAGAGAGAGAGAGAGAGAGAGAGAGAGGGGGTAAAACCGTAGACACACGACTCATTTGCTTTTGCATTCCCGTTGCTGTTCTCAGTAAAACCGAACTCGGTATAACTGTTGTCATATTTAGCAATTCGTCAGTGCAGTTTGATCTTAGCACCACTTGACGATGTGGACTGACTCAAATACTCCTCCATGTTCCTCTGGCTAATAAGCTAAGCTAAGCCAAGCAGCAGCAGGTTCATTGCTCCCTGAGTGACTGATTCATCACATCACATCTGTTGGAACGAAGCTAACGTGGATGGTAGTAACAGACACAACACGCTTGTTTTATTGCCGCATATAGTCCCCATCTGGAGATACGCACTTTTCAATGATACGACACAGTTTTATAATTTATAGCAAACTGTTTTGCGGACTTCCTGGCAGAGTGCCGCAGACCTCTGGAAGTCCCCGGACCCCACTTTGAGAATCACTGGCTTACGCTATACAACAGTTAAGCTCAGACTGCCGGCCGCTGCTCTGGATCAAGAGGATCCCGGTAGCTGGTCTTCTGTGTTGCAACTGGCGCAAATTTGCATCGCTGCTGGTATTGACACTATCGTCTATATACCACTGTATGGTGAAGCAGTATATACGGGGCCCAACATCATGTAAAACAGTCCCAGACCAAAAAAAATACTCGTTGGTTTTGGCTGTTTTCATGGTGAGGTCAGTTTCCACTATATGACAGATATTTACACATTGGTGATCAGAGACATGAAGAGAGAAAGGTAGAGACGGACACCTTTAAAATATGGCATCAATGTATAACTAATAGATATCGATGCAGTGTTATAGGAGGAAAGGTTAAAAAAAAGAAATTGAGAGAGGGAGAGAAAAATCGACAGGTTGGTGGATTATTGATGTCTCGTCAGACAAATGGCATAACAGTATTGGTAACAATATTAGCATTTTACCCTCTTGTCATTGCTAATAGGGCTGGATTGATGCTGTGTGAGCAGGGTTTGACCCACAAGCCCCATAATCCAGTTCTCTTAATTACATTCAGAGCATATAACAATAAGTATTTCACATTTACATTACATGTCATGTAACTGTGGCTGTGATCCAGAGCAGCTTACAGTGAGGGAAACAGTATAAAGACCCATGTTCTCACATCACTAATGACCAGGATCATATTTAGATCAGCCAAAATCAAGTTAAATCAGTTTTATTTTAATTAACAAAATTCAATTCAGTTTTTTTCTTACCATTTTGAAATAGATTTTATAATAGCAGAATCACTATATCTGCTCTATTTGAGTCTATGTGGAGGTAAAAGGAAGTTACTGCTTTTATTGTTGCAGTCTGAGTAATGTGACATCATATCCATTTTGTATCCGTCAGCCAAAACAAACCACAGCAAGCTGAAATGAGAAAAAAAGAAAGCAGCAGAGTTAGACATCACGGCTAAAGCTGCGTGCTAACTCTGTCATGGACAGGAAGCGTTACAACGCGTAAATGTGCGGTCAAGCCGGCCGTCGTTCTCATCTCCGTGGTCAAATGGGCCAACTGGAGAGCACCCATATACTGACATTTATGGTAACTGCATTCAAACAGCCCCGATGGAGCTTAACATGGACGTATAAATAGAACAAAGCTGATGGGAGCGCTAGAGACAGACTTGGAGAAGTTAGAGGAAGTAGACACATTTTCAAAATAAGGTGTAAACAAAGGGAACTGTATATACAAAACACATGTATGGAAATAAGATTGATTGGATTATATTCACCATAAGTATAAAACATTACATGTACATTACATTAGAAATTAATAATAATACTGAATTAAAATACTGAGGTATAATATTTTAATTGATTGACAGCCCTACTAATATATAATAATAATAGCGTAATCCACAGCCCATTAACTAATGGTCTCCGACATCAGGCTATCTATCTATTTATCTATCTATCTATCTATCTATCTATCTATCTATCTATCTATCTATCTATCTATGTCATTTGAATTACAAGATGTAAATAATTGAAAATGAAAACTGAATTGCACTTAGTAAAGTAGAAAAGTGGTGAGTAAAAAAGACAATCACATCTCTCTTTCTCCCTCCACTTCTGAATCCATTCATCCGTCTCTCAATCTGCCTGTTTGTAGCCGAAGACGATGAAACGGACGTGACGGGGATGAAAAAGAGACAATAAAAGAGATGAAAACACAACAGGAAAAAGGAGGAGGGAGGGAAACGCTGCAGGCACACGTGAGGCTTTTTGTTCCTCCTGCCTGCCGAGTTCATGACCGCTCACACACACACACACACACACACACACACACACACACACACACACACACTAACATGTATGCGATACACACACCGACTCAGCATGCGCTCAGAAGGGGAGAGTGTGTATGAGTGTGTGTAGAGTTGGCACAGCTGCAGCTCTGGGTGGGGGGTCTGACACTGTACTGCCTCAGGGTAAAGACTCTGTGTGTGTGTGTGTGTGTGTGTGTGTGTGTGTGTGTGTGTGTGTCTGTACACATTTGAAATACTTAACACAGTATTGTGAGCGCATACATGTATGAGTGTGTGTGTCAGTGTTAGTGTGTGTGTTCGAGGGTCTTGACCCCCATCAGTCTCACTCAGGACTCACTTAACAGCACCAGAGGGGGCCTCGAGCAACACACACCAGGGTGTGCGTGTGTGTGTGTGTGTGTGTGTGTGTGTGTGTGTGTTGCCGTGCTGTGCTGAGCAAGCAACACACATAAACACAAACACACACTCCTAACAACACACAGCCCTCTGGTACTCCTAGTACTGCTGCTGCTTTAGACTTTCAATAGAAAATTGAAAATAACCATATTATCTTTCAGTTTATGTGTGATAACTGAATCACAATCAGGTGCAGATTAACAATACCATCGTGTTTCCCTGTGGAATACATGGAGTTTACCTTTCTGTTGTCACTATAACAAACACACTTGGTGCAAAATGAGATTTAACAACTTGGATTGAAAAACTTAAAGGTGCAGTGTGTTGGATTTGATAGCATCTAGCGGTGAGGTTCCAGATTGCAACCAGCTGAAACTTCTCTTGTGTGCCTGTAGAAGAAATGCGGTGACTGACGTGAAAACAGGAAAGTCTTTCTCCAGCGTCAGTGTTTGTTTTGTCCATTCTGGGCTACTGTGAAAACATGGTGGAGCACCAACTCCATGTATAGATATATAGATAAATGGCTATAATTCTAAGGTAACACCGGTACTGTAGGATAACTCAGTTGTGAGCTATACCTCAAATCATGCTTCAACAGAGATCCCTGTAAACATCTTTGCACAGTTCAACTGATTGGTTGATCCAATAACATGTTTTTCATTATTTTTTCTTCTAAAATTTTATGCCCAAACTGTCAGAGTTTGGTCATAACATATTTTTCGCACTAGAAGGCGCACAGGATTATAAGGCGCATTAAGCGAAACAAAACGGTCAGATAAGTCAAACTTTATTCAATTCATTTAATAACTCAATAACTCAACATTTTCAGTTGCAACACATGAAATACAAAACAATATACTCACTTTTCAGTTCATTCCTCTTCCACAAATCCATCAAATCCTTCATGACCAGTGTCTGAGTTAAACAGTTGGGCGATTTTAACTGCGCCTTATAGTGTGGTACATTTGAGCATAGTACTGCCAGAAGGGATCTTCCAGCAGAGTTGAGGCATTTAACATTATTGTCTATCTTTAATTGTCCCATCCACTTATGTTGAATGCGCAAGTCCCTGCAGTGCTAAACCTGTTATTCAGGCAACAAAACCTCTTTGGTCAGGTTTATGAAAAGATTGCAGTTTGAGTCAAAATCTTTGCTACATAAAATAACTACATTTGTTACATAATTTATGTAGGTTAAATTAGTTAAATACACAAATTATGTAACAAAAATGAGGTAAAATAGGTCAGCATTGAGTTTTGGTTTCACATGGGAAACAATCTGCGATCTCCTGGGTGAAAGTTACATATTTTTTTAACCCATCCATCCACGCCGACCTCCTCTCCTCTCAGCCCTGCACGTCCTGACTCACGATTAGCCTACATGGGTTGTATATGAATTATAGTGCATTACTTTTTTTTAGGTATAAGGACGAACAGTGAATGAGAACAGCCGGAGCAGTTTTACCTAAAAACTATTTCACATGTTGGAACATCTAAAAAAAAAAAAAAGAAGGCAACACAAAGAAAATCGTAAAACAAGAGAGACGTACGGGTCATACAGCCCATTCTTTGGGGTGGTAGTAGCTCAGTCCATAGGGACTTGGCTTGGGAACCGGATGGCTCCCAGTTCAAGGCCCCGCATGGATCAATAACCTGGAGAGGTGCTTATCCATGGGCAGCCCCGATAATGCATGTGTACTGTAGGTCCTGTTGTGTATACGTGTATGTATTTCAGTAATGTGAAATAATTGAATTTCCCGTTGGTGATCAATAAAGTACATCTTTTTCTTCTTCTTTTGCATCTTCTTTTTCTCATTCTTCTTCTACTAACTCCCAGGGTGTCAAATATCGATGCGTTCGATATGGCTGCACAGGCACCCAAGATGTGACGCATCCGGCTTTCCATTAACTGCAATGTAAAATTATCCGAGCGACAGTGACCACCAAGGTGGTCGGTAAGGGAGGTGGATGGGTCCAACAAACACAAGGCTTTCATCCAAGAGACTGCTGTTCATGTCCCGTGTGTCATGTTTCACTTTCACTTTACAATGATTCATCAGCCCATCCATATATCTACCTATCTTCCTGTCTACCTGTCTATCTGTCTATCTGTCTATCTATCTATTTATCTATCAGCTGTTCATTTGTGTCCCATGTTCACAACGTTCATTGTGAACATTTTCAGTTTACAAATGGAGTAGTTTTAAGCCCAACCATGCTGTTGTTTCCTAAACTTAATTAAAGAGGTTTTATTGCCTAATTGGAAGCAAGTGTTTTTGTTTAATTAACACACATGCTTACTGCGACTGAAAAGTGACGCAGGGGGCTCTGACAAAGCATCAGTCGAGCATTATGTAAAACACCAACATGTTTCCTTCAGGGCAGTCCGTAAAAAAAACCTTTAAAAGGTATTCAAAGAAGAGAGTACTTCTGAGGTAATGATATCTTGCGGCTCATTCCACGCCCAGGGTGAATAAAAAGAGAAAGCAAATTTACCAAGCTCCTAGTGCACCCTGGGGACATTTAAAGTAATCTGCCTGGTAGTTCTACCGCTATGGAGTGCTGGTGTGAATGGATAAAAGGCTGGAGATATGAGTAGGTAGTTTCACTAACAATGTCTTGGCAATAAATAGCAATGTGCATTTTTTTTTCCTCTAACACAGAGAGGACCATGCTAAACATTCATTTAAAACGTAATTGTGTGCGAGCCTGCATTTCTTACAAAACATAATGCAGTGTGATATGCAGAATTAAGTAGTGATGAAATTGCATGCATGTAAATCACATTACCATAGTCTAATACAGATAGAAATAAGCTTTGCACAAAACGCTTTAAATGGAAAAGAACCCAGTTTTTTCAATATCAATATGGACATTAAAAGTCAAGTTTTCATCAAGTCATATGGCTAGGTATTTGTAGGAAGGGACTCTTCCTATACTTCCTATACCTTCTCGTGTCAGGACAGTGGAATCAGCTGCCTTCTAGCACGTGAAGTTCATATATTTGTTCTTTCTGGATTTTAAGATGAATCGATCATTTTAGCATCCTGTAAAAGCTCTGTGACTTGATTCAGCTATATAGATGACTGCGTCATCTGCGTACATACAATATGTCTCTTAGCTATATGTATTCAGTGTCCTAATTAATTATAAAATAAGATAGGAACTAAAATAGATCCCTGCAGGACATCTTGGTTTAGCGTAAATGAGGCTGAGACACTGAGTTCTTTTGGATAGATAATTCTTTACCATCTCACTACCTTTCTGTGATAGTAGTTTGTGATCTACAGAGTCAAACACTTCCGATAGATCAATAAATAGACCTGCACAGCACTGTATACTGTGTGAACGGTTTGACGATATCTAGCTAGCACTAGCATGGCCGTCGTTATAGTTCATGTATTTTTTTATGATTTAGGTCTATTTTTGTCACATTCACATTCAGCATAGATAGCTATTTGAATCACGCAAATATCCTGCTGAATATGTCTTTTTAACTTATTAACTGTATCTACATGAACTGATCAAGGCGCCCGGTCTTCCTGTGAGCTTGCCTGCTTCACTATAAGCAGATTCCCCTCACTCGCTATGAAACTTTTGCTCATTCCCAGGGCGTCAAATATGCTTTGTCACCGCTGTCGGCACGTTATACTGCCACACAAGGCACGCTTAAGCGCCAGTATGAGATGCACTAGGCTTTCCATTAACTACAATGTCAACCCATCCACAGCAACGGTAAAAACTCAAAGAAAGTGTGCTGGAAAAGACTGTGGTGACATTATTAATTTAGGCTTATGAAAAGATCGCAAGTTGGTGAAAGTCTGGTACTTTTTGACCTACCCATCCACCTTAACCTCCATCCTACATGGCATTCACTGCTCTCCTGGA
Organism: Pterois miles; assembly: GCA_947000775.1. Taxonomy (NCBI): domain Eukaryota; kingdom Metazoa; phylum Chordata; class Actinopteri; order Perciformes; family Scorpaenidae; genus Pterois; species Pterois miles. Next base: position 1,237,727 of record CAMQGK010000567.1, on the reverse strand, counting down.
TCACGATTACGTGAATTACACATGATGATTTTGTGGGATAAACACGAATTACAGTGCATTACTCTTTGTAGGTATAGCTACGAACAGCGTTTGAGACCAGCCTGAGTACACTTTGATTCACCTGTAGAAGACCAAGAATACTCATTGAGGAGGATCTGACTAACTTCCAGAGCTTGGAAGGCTCATTCAGATTTTCATTAGATTCATTAAACCAAGGGTTTTCACCACGAATCCTAAACCCCACGAATCCTAAATCTTCTAAAAGGAACATGTTTCTCACATAGAGCCAAGAAAGTGGATTTAAAATAGTCCCAAGCTGGATCCAAATCAGCCATTTGTGAGACTTCATTAAAATGTTTAAGTAGTCTTAAATACTCAGAGAATTAGTGAGGTGCGTTTGTTAAAAGAAGATCCAGTAGTGTGGATTGAACCAGATCTTTCTGGTTTAACCTGGTTGGTGAGTTCATTAACTAAACCAGAGAAAGAGAGTCACAAATGTCCTTAAATTGGTCGGAGGATGACAATAACCAGTCCCAGTCCCAGTTTCTTCCAAGTAAAATACTGTACAACCGTTGCTATGACTACTACCAATACTTTTATTAGTACTGCCACAACTACATTAAATGATGCAGCCATTACTGCTACTGCTTCTACTACTGCGACTGCTCCCGCAGCCCAGTCGCACAGCAGTTCATGAAATAGTCAATAAATTTAATGCATTCATTCGTGTACATAGACACAAATTTTATGTTGTCAGCATGAAATCAGTTTGTATGTAATCCATGCAATTGTGAACCAGGAAGTATAAAGAGCGGTGAATGTAGTGTAGAGAGGAGGCCGGGCTGGATGGATAGGTCAAACAACCAGGACTTTCACCAGAGACTGTTGTTCATGTCAAAACCAGAAGTCAAAGTTGGTTCATTTGTCATGTAACTTCCATAAGCTACAGCACTTCCAGGGTTATTTTAACCCAAACCGTGATCTTTTCCTAAACCTACCGAAATAGTTTTATTTTGAAAAGACTGGGGGGGAAATTAACAAATGCGTTGCTGGACATTTGTAGGAAAACACACTAAAAATACGTTGTTGAAAGTCGTGATGAGCGTCATGAAAAAAAAGTGAAATTCATGTTTACGTACATGAATCTTGATTCGGTGACGATTTCTTGAGGTGCCGTGAGACTATGTTGGAAAAAGTAAAGTTGGCTCAGCTCTGGGTTCAGTTCTTCAGATGTTCTTCAGCCTGGATTCCATCCAGCCATCACTGCTCACGGTATGTGTGGTAATGTGATATTTCTCATTAAACCAGGCAAAATAAGTCAAAAAGACAGCGCTGAAGCAAAGTGAGTGTGTGTGTGTGTGTGTGTGTGTGTGTGTGTGTGTGTGTGTGGGGAGAGAGAGAGAGTTGTGTTTGTGCTGTGCTGGATGAGTGGGTGTGTTCCAACAAGACAGGATATTTATTAATTTGGGAATAATTGATTATCGGCTTGCAGCTTTTATTACTTGGCTTGAGGAAGGGTGTGTTCCTTGTTTTTATTAATTTCATACCTACATATGAAACCAGAGATAATTGTAGCACACAAGTAGCTCTTCTATTTTCTTTCATGCTTCAATGACCTAAGACCACCTATGATTGTTTTCTTGTAATTTTAGCGATTGATCTGTTTCTCGTGTTGCCCTCAGTGGCAGTCTCTGTGGATGAAGTGAGAAATTATGAGAATGTAAAGCGTGAGGCCCTGCGGTGTCTGAAGGAAAAGAAAACATGGCGACGTAATAAAAAATGTGGGAAAGAAACACTTCAGCACTCGGTCCGACACCCCCGAAAGAGTGAAATAACAGCTCTTTTAGTTTGAAAACATTTTTCATGCTTCATTTAGAGGATGGATGCTGTTTTCAAACACCGTCAAAATGTCCCACAGCTAAGAGTTTCCCAGCAAAACTCGGCACTGCCACACACCCGGCCTGTACTGCAGAAATATGAAGTATAAATGACATACTGGGTGGAAAAGTTGACATTTTAACCAAAGTGCCTTATTGTACAAATCCTCCAGGGCTGTCCTCAACCAAAGAAATTTTTCTTCGACTAATACTCGATACACTTTTGTCTTGATGATCTTATTGATATGATTTTGTGGTATCAACTGGATCAGTTCGACAGATCTGTGAAACAGAGTTTCTTCACAAAGAATCACTCAAAAGCATTACGTTAAATCTTGTGTTGACCAGAGATGTGCTCACGTTTCAAACTAATCGACTAAATCCTTTCTGTATAATATAGATTTTAATCTTTGGGCTTGGAGAGGATATCAAGCTATTCCAAGTCAGTAGGTCCAAGTGAAGTCAATTTGTTTTGTTGAATCAAATACAGTGTCACGAGTCAAGTGACTTATTTATTTCATTGACTGGTAGACTATCTACTTTTTTTTTCATGACTCGACACGACTTTCAGCAACGTATTTGTGTGTTTTCCTCTGAATGTCCAGCAACATGTGATGCACATGTCAATTTCCTCTCCAGTCTTTTTAAAAATAAAGCTACTTAGTTAGGTTTAGGAAAAGATTGACTCGGTTAGCCGTAGGCAACAAACTACTTTGTAAGGTTTAGGAAAAGATTGTGGTTTGGGTTTGAATAACATTGGAAGTGGTGTAACTTAAGTACAAAAATGACATGACAAAAACTGCTCAGGTTTAGGAATAGATTGACTTGGTTAGGTTAGGCAACAAGCTAC